>CAODLS010594810.1:0-11941 GCA_948243855.1 Flueggea neowawraea
ATAACTTTAAGAAATATAGAAAACGTAATTGCAATAATAAAAATATCAAAAATTAATAAGAGCAATTTATAGCAAAATGAATTTTTGAGAGAGTGAGAGTTTAGAAGAGATTGAGAGAGAAGAAATTGTGTAAAATTGGTATGAATAATATGAGATTATTTATAGAATTTAAGAAAAAATAAAAAATAAAAAAATTATGACCGTTGGAACCGCCGGTTCCAGCGATCAAATTGTTTTGCTTTGACTGTTGAAACCATCGGTTCCAACTGTCGAGTAGCAGTTCGAACCGCCGATTCATACCGGTTCCGAACCAGTGATTCAAAGATTTTTAGAGTGGTCGAACCGAAACTTAAACAGCAACTCTCCGGTTTTGGTCGGCCAATTTCGGTTTCAGTTCGGTTCCAATTTTAACCGATTTAGTTCCTATCCGGTTCGTCGATTCCAGTTCAACTTTTGCACCTCTACTAAAATGGAGCTTCTCCGGTTAAGAAAATTAAACTTCCTTACTCCCTTAGTACTTTTGTTTCAGTGAAAACCAGAGAACCTCACCATCTGTGGAATAATAAATTTTTACATTCGGACAAAAAGAATAAATAAATTTTTACAAGTTTAATAATTGGTAACGAGAGTAACAAAATTAGAAATCAAAGAACGCTCTCAAAAAGGTAGCAATAAATGAGCAAATAACCCACAATTTTATTTTATTTTCTAAAGAAAAGAGGACGACATCTCTTTAAATTTTATTAATAACCCTTATTTATAGCAGAAAAATACATTGGTTACATAAATAATCCTAACAAAAAAATAAACAAGAAAAAGAAAACAAAAAAAAAACACTACTCCCTGAGGCAAGAAAATAAAATAGCCAGAGACGAGCATCATGCAGAATTATCACCTCTACAAGCATCTGACCTCAATTGGACTTCATCGGGAGCGTTAACTAACTGATGGAAGCCCACCTGTAGCCTAAAAGCATATTTGGCTATAAACCAGAATTTTATGTTCCTTGAAAGAAACAATTCTAAATCAGAATACATTGAACTTGTTCAAAATACATGCAAAGGAAAACATTGAACCCAAATTAATTAAAGAAGAGGAATACAAAAAAAAAACGATTTACAGCCTTGAAGTGATCACTCCTAGTTTGATTTGAGCTTAATCACCTGCTGATTCAATTTCTTTGGAAAGAGAGGGTTTTTATTTGCCTGGAAAAGTGATATAGACATGTAAGTTGACTTGAGCACATCCCTTAAAAGACGCCAATGCGTGGAAAGAAACAAAATAACAGGCACTGAAGCAATGAACGGAATAGGAATGACAAACCATATCAATCCATGGCCATGGTTGAAGACCAAGAAAAGGGATGCAGTGAATGCCACAAGCATTGCCACCATTGACATGAGAAGTGTTGCAAGTCCAATGATCAATTTATTAGGCAGGGACCATAAGAAGTCATCTACTACATATCGGGATGCCATGATGGACAAGAAGGTCAACACTGCCGAGAGTGAGCATACTAAAGATGTTGCGCATCTGAAATTGCAAAAATTTTAAATGCAATCCTGTTCAGAAAAATAGGAATGCCAGTGTCTTGCCCATTGCCACCTGGTACTGTAAAAGCTGCAGCAAAAACTACGATGGCTATGAGAGTTGCAACGAGCATACATTTGTCTGCAGTTCCACTCATCCATTTCTCTCCTTGTTCCATCAATTCCTTGTGCACTTTTAGGAATAAAGCTCTTGGCGTAAATCGATTAGAGAACTCGTTTGACTCATCTTGCTCTTCTCTAGTCAAAGCTGCTCCAGATGTTCGCTCATAATGATTTACTGTTTTAGTGGTCTTTTTGTTTGATTCCTTGTGTGCTTCTCTTCCTTATGGAACATTATTTTCTGCTTCAAGTTGCCATGATTGGACCACCTTTTTCACTTCCTGTAATTTTCATTATATCAATTCATCAAGCCATTAGTAAGACGACAACGATGTAAGATAAAATGCTCACTTCAAACCACAATCATTCACGTTGCATTTGCAGAGCAGCTCCTGGAAGCACATGCAAACGACTTGGTGTTAATGGCAACTTTGCAGCCAAATGTAAGATATTGTTGCCTTCTTCATCAGCATACATAGTTATGATATTTTTTACTCAACCTATTTCATGTATCAGTTTAAATATACTTTCGTGGCGATGCAAAACAGCAATATGAAAGATACTATATCTGCTATGATCAACTTTAAATATCAATCAGGATATAAACGAATAAATGTGATTAGGAAATCATAATTTCCTTTCTCTGCCGCTGTAAGAATCAATCTCCAAGGATTTCCAATCAGGTTTGAAATCTTTGAATCATCCAGTTTTACTAACTCTTGGCAAATGTGTTGTACTAGCTCAAGGGCCGTTTCATGCGTTTGACTTTTTTCTTGAGCTGCTTTGGAAAAAAAGTATTTCTTGATACGAAGACAGCAAAATGGAAAAAAAAATAAATTCATAAAATTTTAGAACTAACACAGATTGATGCATCTGTTCCATATTCCTGGCAGCTTTTGATGGGTAATATTCAGAGTCATACATGACATTTTCGCAAATGCATGCAATGCTGTCTCCTTATTTTCACTTCGAGCCGTGGCTAATTTTGCGTCTTCTTTAACCATATCCAATGCGACATCTATGATAGAAAAAGAAAAAGACACAAGTTAGTTTGTTTTGGAAAATAAATTACTTTTTAAAATATTTATATAATAAAAAATAATTTTTATTCTTAAAATTTTATAAAATAATCTGTTTATATGTATAGATTTCATTTTTTGAAAATTATGGCGATGTTTGATTTAAGATAAATTTAAATTATTTTAGTGTAGATTGAATGATGTTTTATTAAAAACCGGAAAAAAAAGTGTTTTTATTTTTTATATGATATTAAACAAATTACAAAAAGAATTTTCTAAATTTTTATTTGACTGAAATTGTAAAGTCCATCTTCTTGCTCTCGTAACTTTAATGCATATCTTCTCCTCCTCCTCCTCCTCATCATCATCATTATTATTATTATTAATTCATAATCTAAAGTGATAAATTAAAATATGCTAAAATTCAATTCTACTAGTAATGAAAATTTTAATAAAAAAAAAATTAGTGGTCTAAGAAAAATTTGAGTTAACTATTTTTTTTAAATAAAAAATATCTTTATAGAGGCAAAATTAGAAATTTAATAATAATTAAATATACTACAATTTACCAAATCTACTACAATCTATCAAAATATAATATATTTCTAATTTACTATAATTTACCAAAATACAATTTTTTTTTCTCCAAAATATGAACTCGTTTTACCTCGAATAAGCACACTCTTAGGGTTAAAACAAAAAAAGTAAAAAGAGCTTATTTGGCTTGTTAAGACTATTAGAAATTATTTTAGATAAATTAAATAAACCAACAACGCCCTTATTTTCTGATTTATTTCTAAAAAAGAAAAGTTAAAAATATTCTAAAATGTGACTTCCAAAATATATATAAATTGAGAAATAGAAAATTTATTTTCTGTTTTGAAAAAATAAATTGATTTTACCAAATTTTCTAACTTTTCATCTTCATTTTCTATATGTTGCAGAAAATACAAAAGACTTTTTCTAACAAATACACACACATACACGCGCACGCCGGCACGCATATATTCTGTCATTTAGATGAACGGAAATTCCATAAACAAGATCCACGGGAACAGAGACTGAGGGAAAAAAATCTTAAGAAAAACAAAAAGATGATACTGAGATGCAATCAAAACAGAAAGAAGAGGCATGAAGTAATACAATCATGAAGGACTTACCTCCAATGCAATTGAAAGGTCTGCTATCGAACAGAAAGAAGAGCCCTTATCGCACTGCAAGAGCTTAATTTGCAATGTCAACGACCAGATTTTGAATATGGATCTACAAATAAGCAGTCCACGGGAAAAGCGACTGAGGGAAAAAAATCTTAAGTTCTCGTTTTCTCTTTCTTCTTTTTTTTTTTGTCTATTTCCCTCTCTCTCTCTCTCTAAACATGGCTCCGGTTCATGAACCGGCAGTTCATGTTTAAAAGAACCTGTGAACTAGAACCAAACCGCTCATATATGGTTTTGAGCGGTTTAGTTTATGTTCGGTTTCAGTTTAGTTAGCGGTTCTAATTTTGGTTCGATCCAGTTCAAACCAATTTTTTTATTTTTTTTAAATAATGTTAAAACCGTTGATTTAAGAAAGTTGAACCGTTGATTTTGGTTAAAACAGCTAGTTTAGGAGGACTAAAACCGCTAGTTTAGGATGATTAAATCATTGATTTTGGTTAAACTATTGGTTTAAGATGATTGAATTACCAGTTAACCGATTGTTCAAACTGCTGGTTAACCGACAATTTAACGGTTTGGGAAAATCTTGAATCTAAACCCAACCAGATTTAAGCGGTTTGGACGGTTCTAATTTAGGCCGGTCCGGTTTCGGGCCAAACGGCCAGATCTGTTCAAGAATGACCACCTTTATCTCTCTCTGTGGCTGGAGGAAATCGATTCATTAATTTACTTGTACACTAAATTGGCCTCTGTGTTGACCCTATAAAATGTGTAGTTTGTCACTGAAATTCAGAAAGTTCATTTACAACCCATGAACTATTTTCTTTTCACATTTCGGCATAAGCCACAGAAGTTATAAGTTATAAGTAATTGTTCTAATAAATCATTTTATTTGTGTCCAGCATGAATCGAGCTCTCAACCCCTAAGTATTAAAGTTTACTCCAACATAAATAAACTACATGTAGTGACAGACCCAAAACAAGGTCCAAGCGGTGGTCCGACGGCGAATAAAGTGGTATTTTATAATTGGCAGAGACCATATATTATATATAATGTGTTAATTTTTCAAATAACACTGTAAATGTATATAATATACTCTAAATAAACCCTCAATAAACTATAAATAAATCATAAATAAACACTATATATGTATTATATTTAAGAGCGCACGTAATCGAGCAGGATCAAGGGACCATGCTGGACCCCCTAGGTCCGCCCTACATGCTCATTGGTAACAAGCAATTTCAACCAAATTTTACTAAGATTCATCTTTCCTCCTTAGAAAAAGAGCATTCTTTCACACCAAAGTTGTGTGTGGCGGCAAGAATCAAGCCTAAAATTCATCTTTTTTAGTGAAACCCTAGACTGCGCCCAAGCACTTATTTGTCCAAATCTATAAACACAATGAAAGCTGAGCTTAATTCTTAAAATTTGAAGAGCTATTGAGCTCTAGATGTCAAGATAGTTTCATTCTAATTTTCTTACAAAATCATAATTTATTAGGTGCAAATTAACTATCAATAACTACTCTATTATAATTACATTTACAAAATGTTTGGTATAACTAGCGGTCGCCACACTTCCATCTTTTATTCAAGAAAACGTTACAAGAGGGAGAGAGATGAATTGGTTTATTATTTAAGTTAGAGAAAAAAAACCAACAAAAAAACCTTAAAAGGTGTTGGTTTTTGAACCAATCCAAACCAGTCCCCTTTTTTGACACACAGAGATGAATAAGTCACAGCAAAAAAAAAAAAGAAAGTTAATACACAAAAAGAAACGGAGAGACAAGAAAGAACAAAGGAAAATAGACCAGGTCATCGCAACAAATTGAGGTAGATTCCCACTCCTTCCCTATTTGCTTTGGTTACTCGAAATGGTATTGGATTTTAGTCGGAAAAAAGGTTTTGGATACGTATTGGGTAAAAAATTGTGGAAATTTTGTGTAAGTATTCAGTCTACATTGAATTTGAGAGTTTTCTCTTGGCAGGGTTCTCTCAGTATGTTTCTGTAATTATGTTTTTTTGATTGCTCTTGATTTTTTTATTGAAATAGCTCAAAAATATATCAAAATAGGCATAAACGTTCAAAATGTACACAAAAATATTGAGAAAGGCATAAACATTCAAAATGACACAAAAATACATAAATTTATAATGAAATTTCAAAAATAGTAAAATTTGACTTTTTGACCACTTGTCAAAAGTTTAACCGCGTGTTGGTCACATTCCATAAATAAGTACAACACGAAACCAACTTGTACTCAGAATTTCAATTACAAAAAACGAGACCAAAACATACTCATATGCCATATTCAAAATGAGTACAAAATGAGCACGAGTTGTCCTTAGTTTTGTACATGTGAAAATGAATACAAAAATAAGACCAAATTAAATACAAACAAGTATAAAACGAGAATAACTTGGTTATCAATGAGTACAAAATGAGAACAAATGATAAAGAATAACTCTATACATTGCAAATTCACGATGTACAACCAATTATTCTCTCTGAAAATTTTTGTCCACCAAACCATATGTGTTGAGTCAAATGCTTACAAAAAATGAGTACAAAACGATTACACCCTATAAATATTTTTAAATTTATTTGGTGAATTTTAAATGTTATTTTCCAAATTTAGGGTTGCAGGTAGGGTTTTGAAACCGTAGACATCGTAGAACCAGATCTCAACACTAACCGTCACTCGCTCGCTCTCTCTCGTTGTCGATCTCTCTTGCTCTCGTTCTCTCTCTTCGTCGGTCTTCCTCTCTCTCACATACCTTAAGCTCGCATCGTCGGTCTTCCTCTCTCACAGTTGCTAGGTGAATAAAGAGGAAGGAAGAAGGAAGGGGGAAAAGGAAAGAGTAAGGGAGAGGAGGAAAAGAGGAGAGTGGCAGTGACGATTACAAAGGCAGAAGAGAAAGAGTGGTGAGAAGTGAGAGATGTGAAAAAGAAAGAGACAGAGGAGGAGAAGAGAGGAGAGAGAAAATAAAAATTAGATGAGTCTTATATAGCGCGTGATTTTTACCTCCTACTTCAGACATTTTAATTTTCATTGTTGCATAATAGAGATTAATAGACATGTTGTCGAGTTACTGAAATTATAATTGCAAAGATAAACATGTAGTGTAATTTTCCTTTTTTTTCTTTGACAATAGACTACAAAGCTATATTCAGTGAAATGACACTCATTAGCCTTCATGAGCATAGCCTTTTTCTTAGGGTTACGAGTTTTACAGGTGAATTTACAGTTCGATTTTGGACTATTAGAATTAAATTAGTGTTTATATTTTCGTTGACAAATTTGAGTGCTTTTTTCTTTTCTTTTTTTAAGGTGTCTATAGCATAGGGTGTTTATTTTTATACAAGTGTTGAATTTTGAGTGAGCAGAAGAGAGATGAAATTATTTCAAAAATTATGCTTATGTTTATTTTTTAACTTGAATCAAATTTATTAAAATGAATTTGGTGTTATTATGGCTCCAGTGTTGGCGGGCAATGATAGAATAGCTACCTTAAGGGCCAAACGCGTTACCAAACAAATGTTGGCAGTATTTGATTAAAAAAACAAAAACAAATGTTGTTAGTACGAGCCTTTAATGCTTACCTCCAATTTCTTCGTGCTGCATTCCATGTTCAATTTGTAAATTTATGTTCATGATTACTGCCAAGCTTTCCTTATTCTTTTATAGCGCGTGTGGTTTACGGAATCATCGAGGAATGGAATACAGATTCCACGTGAAATCTATATTACTTTGTTTGGTGGAAGGAATTGGTACTCGACAGAATACCAATTCCACAAATTTGTAGAATAGCAATTCTTAGCCAAGAGCTAGGAATTGCAATTCCATGACTGTCCAAAAATAGGTTTAGATTAAATTTCCCTATTATCTGTGGCAGAAATAATCAAAATTAATTATTAACGAATCCGGACCTCATTATTGAACCTCGAGCAATGATATGCACAAGACATAATTGAAATATAATTTCAAAACGGTCAAAATTACATCAACCCAGTCTTGATGAGCATGCATAAAATTTAGATATCCTTTTGTCAATGTCATCAATTTCAGAAATATACCAAGAACTTAATTGAAACCAAGCCTTTTAGTAATATTACCATGCTCTGAACTAATAATCTTTAAGTAATATGCCGGGAACTTAAATGAAACCAAACCAACTCCTATTTTTTAAGTAATAGTCCCACATCAGCATGAGAAATATTCAGAGAAATGCATGGAATGCTATTACGTAGTATTCACTTACAATGACCCAATTACTCCAGTAATAAAGTATGGCAATTTTTGTAACTTTAATTATCTAAGATACAAAAAAGCAAACAACAGAAAAGACGAGCATACTTCCCGACCATTGCAATCTTTACCTGCGCCATTTTTTATTCTCAAGAATGAGTAAGAATTAATCGAACATAAAACAAAAAAAAAAGCTTAGAAGTTGTCGATAACACTGATAGAACTTGTTAGATTATCATACGTCTCAACCCTCTTCGTCCAATTTTGTAAATCAAGAGGCATTGCAATGCGGGAACAAAATTTAACAACTTGCTAGCTGATCCAATCAACCTTTTATTATGCATTTTCTTTACAAAATGTGTGCAGCAAGATCGTGTAAAAATATCGAGGGCAAGTTTTAAAATTAAAAACTTACAATCACTCTTAGACAAGCAGATTTAAGTTTTCGTAATAAATAATCCATTGAGAGTTATCATACTGTGATAAAGAAAAATAAAAACCACCAGAATTAGAAGTAGTATACTAAATTTATTACCATAAACAAAAATTGAAAGAAGTCAACTTTAAAACCAATGAAATGGTAGCAGCTTTTGAAAAAAATCTGTAGTAGAATAGAGCTTTACATGATTCCAGGAGGTTTAAAAGGATACTCTAGAGGAAATTTGATTTTCCCATAGTAATATCCCCTTATCACAACATCCAGCAATTACAACCAGAAAAATGAGGCTCCATGCCTTCCTACTCCAAACTCCAAGAATTAACAAAAAGAACACAACTTTACTGAACCAATACATTATCTAAGTCCTAAAACCACATGACAATACAAAAACATGAAAAACCTCTTGTAAGCATGGTGATCTCTGCTCACGTTGAGGAGTTCCTCACCAGCCGCCTCCTTCATAGAATTAACGACGTTGTCTTACGCCTGAAGCACTTTGATCCGCGACGCATTCAACTGCATCGAGTACTCACTGCCATAAAACCACAAAAATCCCTCCATCACTTAGACAAAATTCTAAACAAAAAACAAATGACCAAAATGGAAGCATCTCACTAAAGCAACTAAAATCCCTAATTTTTTTATAAACATTTTAAAAAATAAAGTAAATCATTACTTACATCTTCTTGCGAACTTCGACTTGCTTCTCTTTCCGTTCATACTCCTGCCAGATCTTCTTCTTCTCAGCCTCTACCAGCTGAAGCTTCTCGACATTAAGTTTCTTAAAAAAATTGATTAACAAATCACGAAATTTCACGACATGGACATCAAAATCAGTTAGAGAAACAGAGATACTTCTTCGGCGGAGACGGAGATCTCGTTGACCTTCTCTTGGGCCTCCTGCCTGATGAACATGACCATCTGCTTGGAAACGCACGAGTCATTCATCTTGATCGGCGGGAAGGGCATCAGACAGGGATGAGAACGAGCGGGCTGAGATAGAGCCAGAACAGAGAGAGCACTCGAGCAGCAACGCGGCGGAGAGAGAGCCTCGACTGGGCGGAGATAGAGCCAGACGAAAGCTACAGTTGGGAGAACAAGCGTCCGCAGAGAGGAGATCGTCGAGGGAAAAGAGTGGCGCGAGGGAGATATAGATACACCGACGGGATAAGCTTCAAGAGAGAGAGAGAGAGAGAGACGCCTTCTTTGTGTGCAGTCGAGAGAGAGGACAGAGGAGAAGCTTAGGGTTTTCAAATTGGGAAAGTGGAGTGCAGTGGAGAGAAAGGGCACATAGAACTTCTGCGTTGAAGCCTTACCCTACTTTCCAGACTTGGTACATGAATTTTATGTCAATGCTAGATAATGGGTAAATGATGATGAAAATAACATTATGTTCTATCAGACCATTGGAGTGTCTAGTAGAGTCAGTGGCATTGAGATTGTCATAGATGAAAATTTTCTAAACAAGCTATTCAAGCTTCTGATGGCATACATTCGGGTCAAACGAGAAAGAGGGCTCAGATAGTATGTCGACATGGAAGGGAACACCATAGCGGTTGATACTACACTTATGAGAAGGTATATGTTTGATCGCTTTGGTGTAGTGCAAATTGAAAATGTGGAGAAACAATTGCTCGATCAAAATGATTTTGGAGTAAAATGGAAGATGGTTCACACAGCTCTCACCAAAATTTTACAGCCTAAATTTCATACTCAGTCGCCTCTAACAAATCAAGATGATGCCACATTGTACCTGCTAATAAAAGAGGAGCATGCCAATTTTGCTAGTGTGGTGGTCGATTGGATACTTGAAAGACATAAGAACTTCAATCTTCCAACCTTCTCGGCACAAGATAGTCAAAGAGCCGAGACAATGCCATTTGCAAGTCATCTCTCCAAGGTCTTCAAATTCTACAAAGTCTGTCCTCCTGATTCTGAAGCCTATCATGTTCAGGAATCTCGAAAAATTCATATTGAATCGCTACGCAACATGCGACTATTCAGAACAATGGGTAAAGGCTATGTTTTCCAACATTACATCAGAGAAGGAGATGTAATGGTTCATAAAAGAGATAAGTCAAGGAAGCCTAAACCTAACGAAATCATTTATCTTTAAAAAATGACTGAGGATAAGAGGAAATTACAAAAGAGGGCTGCAGCATCAGTAGAGGCAGAGGCACCATTTCGAGATGCAATTGCTGAAGAGTCACACAGAAATGAAGACTCTTCGGTTAGTATGGCTAAATTGGATGCCTTAATTCTTGAATTTCAAGAATTTAAAGCTATCTCTGAGGCATTTCAAGCTGAGACATGAGAAAACTTCGAAACCATCACAAATTTGCTTCAAGCAAAATTTTCTGCTTTGGAAAGTCTCAAAACTTCAGCAGCGGCTCCATCTCCACAAATGCCTACTCCTAGTCCTCCACGCATGCCTACTTCAGGTTCCCCAAGTGATCCAAGTCCTCATGAATCACCAGCTAAGCCAACTAATGAAGCAAACGACCATGAAACACATGGTGCTACTCTTGATGCGTCAACTACTACCTTTCCTGAGATGGCACATGATGATCCTCTACCTCCATTAGTTGTTGAAGTTCCTGCTGACCAATGTGACGTTCTTGAGGCTCCACTTTACACTGTCGAATAACCTCACAATTCTGATCCTGTTGATGTCGATCAGTTTGATCAGGAGGAAGCATCTTCTACCACATCTGAACCAGCAACTGTAAATGATTCCATCCCAGAACCAGAAGAGGACTCTCATGTTGAGCTTGATAGGCCTATGCCTGTGAAACATTATGAACATGGAGTGCCAGCAGCAGAGGAGAAAAATGTCTTTAATGTGCCCTTAACCGCCATTTGCTCTGTAGTGGCTTAAGATGCTTCAGCAGTACCACCAGCAGACAATGGCCCTAACAATACCATTCCAATTGAGGTGCCTCCTGAAAATCCATCTGAAGCAAATGCCTCTGGACGCTCTTCATCTTCACAAAGGTGTGTTGAGCTTCACAAAGATTTGGAGAAGTTGAAGAAAATGAGACATGACTTTATGCGTACTTTTGGTCACCCAGACTTCAAAGTCACCTCTTCATCTTCATCATCATCGAGTGAGTCCAGTGATTCTTCTGAATGGGAAGGCTCATTTTCTTCATCTAGATGGGGATCTTCTTCTCACACTTCACCTCCGCCTCCTACAGATCCTGAACCAAATGTCACTCTTGCAGATCTTGCACGAGAACGCGCAAGTAGGAAACACATCCGACTGTTGGAGAAGTTGATAGAGGAAAAAAAGGCCAAATTGGCCAGTATGCCTCCAATTCCAGAAGTTATTGACATCTCTGATGATGACGAGGAGGATCCAGACTCAGTGTTTGACCATTTATATAGCACATATCTGATCTGCAACACAATCCGTGAGGCTGCT
>CAODLS010594888.1:0-10408 GCA_948243855.1 Flueggea neowawraea
AGAGTCGTCAGCTAGGGTTTTAGCGATCTCCAGCATCTCCTTTGTCACAGCCACAACAGCCATACGCAGGGAGAGCCTCCATCTCTGAAGAAATGGTGAAGGGACGTCAAGGAGAGAGAGTCAGGTCTGTCTTCTTTGTAATTTTTCTTAGTTCTTATTTTTCAAAGCTAAATTGACTTGATTTAATCCAATAATGTTTCATGATTATTTTCCTTGCAGACTCTATGTCAGAGGAACCATCCTTGGATACAAGAGGTAATGACTATCAAGATTGAATCTTTTCGAGTAATGTTTTGTGGGTTTTACTATTTGTTTTATGCGAAATATTAGAGATTTTTTTCGGAGACTGAATGTTGATTGGTTGCTAGGTCGAAGTCAAATCAGTACCAAAACACTTCATTGATCTAATTTGAGGGAGTAAATACTAAGGAGGAGGTTGCGTGGTACACCGGGAAGCGCATGGCTTACATTTACAAGGCCAAGGTGAAGAAGGATGGAAGCCATTGTCGTTGCATTTGCGGAAACGTTACTAGACCCCATGGAAACAGTGGCGTTGTTGGCTCCAATTTCAAGTCCTACCTGCCTCCCAAGTCCATGGTATTGCTGCAGATTCAATCTTGTGATCATTGCAATGCAGTTTTGTTTTTGGTGTGAGCTTTTTGTTTGATGGTTTTTTTGTTCTGTTGCACGGTGCTAGGGTTAGAGTCTTTATGTACCCCATCAACATTTGAGTTACTTTTAAATTCTGATGTTCTTTTTATTAGCTTTTATTGTTTTTCTAAATGTAACATTTGCGTGAATTGGTTTAGCATAATATGAGGTATCTGCTCAACTGATTAGTTTTGATTTTATATCTGGGAGAAGCTCAGTCAATTTGGATGCAGCTCTTTGGTTGCTTTATACCATTTTTTGGGAATATCTGTTTTAGGGAATGATTGTCCACATACTATCATAGTGACGATATTGATACATGGATTGGAGTGTGGATATTAGGACTCAGATTCTGGAGTTCGAATTACAGCTTGTGAATATGATGAGGAACTTCTTTCTTGGTTGATCTCCTGAACTACCTGAAACTATGCTTTTGATCCCTTTGGCTGGAAATGTGATTTCCCCTGAAAAGAAACCGTCTCATTTGTCGTTTTGAGCAATCTATGATGTTGTATTGGAGGTTCTTTGCAGTTGGAAGCGATGACGTGTGTTGCACCTTTGGGTGTGTATGCTGTATAGTCATGCTTTTGAAATACATTTCTTCTTGCTGTGCTTGTTAGTTGTATGCTAAGCACTAAGATAAAAGAATAGTTACTCGTTCAATTCTAATTCAGATCATGTATTTGCTGGTTTCTGTCTGATAATTTGAATGGTTTCACAGTGTGTTTTCTTGTAGATGCTTCTCATTGATATCTTATTACCTTGCGTACTTTGAATTTTGCACTTATGTTGGTGTTTTAGGCTCAAATTCTTGTCCTGGATTCTAATTCTTGACATCTTTTGGTTGTGCAGTTAAGATAGTAGATCGATGCATTGAAGAGAGCTGCATTAGTCTTTTTGTTATAGTCCAATTCAGGTTAACTGTGCTTTTTGATCAATTTATTTGAATCATTTAGGATGGTGGATGAACATTATTTTGGATTATTGTATCAGGATCTTTTACTCCGTTCTTTATTTGAAATATTGAGTAAACGAAGTGTTCTTGGACCAGTCCCCTGATGTGAATTACAATGAAGACATTTTGGCTTGATTGCAGTCGTTAATTTGGTTATCCTGTTACATAGTGTTAAGCCACATTCCTTTGTCAGCTGTTCAGAAATTGTGTTCCCAGTGGCCGCGCTTGTTAATATATGTCGCTGTCCTATGGTTAGTGAAACCCTTCTCATTAAAGAGAAGTCTTTTGGCTAAAATCTGTTGTTTTGCTGGGTGGGTTCAACCAAGCTAACACTAAGTCCTTGCAATTCAAAAAATGGTTCTACTTAACGAGGCTTTGTGGGCTATGATCCTCGTTTTCTTTTCTGCTGTGGGAATGGTATCTGTGTCAGCACAGACTCCCCAGTTTCCTGTATGTACTTTGCAAGACCCTTTGAAGAAACTGAACATGATTATCATCTGTCATGTGACCTTGCTTTCCATTGCATGTTATGTTATAGCACGGCACGGTCGAATTCTTGTTTCAGGATTTGCTGATTGCATGCATAGCCAGGAATAATAATTGGGTATCGTAATGTGACAGGTGTATTTTTTCTCGTTATATGTGTCCCCTCATTCTTCAACTTGCAGCGGTTCCCCACCATCGACAGTTGCTTTTGGCCCCCTCCTTGCTTTCATCTTTACACCTTCAAAAATCTCTCTGCATGTAAAGTGTGAACTTTGCTTCAGTCCTACAGCTCACTCGTTTGTTTAATTATCTGTTTTAACTATTTTTTATTATTAATCGTCCAAGTCAAATTTGCATGCTATTTCTTCAAGTCGTCGACTTGCTAATATGTTGCATCTTAAGATATTGGGCCAATTTAGGTGCTATGCAAGTCATCGGATTTTGTTAAATTGAGTAAAATCACTTTCGGATATGAGAATTAAGCATTCTTGTTTCTAAGATAAGATTACAGTTTTTAATGCTAATTCTTAAACCAATAATAGACATTACGCAATCTTGAAAATGTGTATGGACGAGGAGGGAATTCAAAGAAGATAAAAAGGCAAGCACAGGGGCGGAGGTTTGCAACAATGGCAAACTTATGGATGATGAATTTTGTGTGGCATTGGAGCATTGTGTTTCAACATCACTTCCTTGTAAAGGCCCTACTACATCGTCAATCAATAAGTATTGGTCGCATGTGGGTGAGGTCAAATACAATGAAATTGTTCCTCCAAACTTGGCGTTGGCGTACAATTTGGATGAAAATGAAAGAAATAATGAAGCTCCTTCCCCTCATACTTCCTCAATTATGCATGATTGATATTTGGAATTGATGCTAATTAATTTACTATTGCCCTGCAAATTGAAGCCTCTCATTATCGTGGAGCTGCCACTTAACCATGAGATGTTCAACTAGTAAGTAGGCATTTGCTCACTAAATTTTGGGTTCAACATTATCCATAAGAAACAATCCTCCATAATAGTACTAAAGGGATATTTAACGCCACGGGGGTTCAACATTATTGGAGAGACTTGGAAGGAGCTATTTGTATAGGAGTGAATTTACAAGAGTCTAAAGTTAATCAATATGTGGTGTTATCAAAGGTTTATACCTAAAGATTAAGGCAAGTGTACCTATCGTCTATAGTAAGTGGACCATTGAGTACTGAGTGTCGTATCTCACAGAGACTACGATTATTAGCTATTCACTCTTCCTCTATTATCTAGCCAGCAAAATAAATGATTTCAAATCTATAAAATAAATAAACTAAACAAATGCAAACGATAGATTAAACGATGGGAAGATGGTACCTAGACGCTGAATCCCCCTAGACCGAATTAAGTAACAAGAACTCGTTATTCAAACAATCATTCAGGCAATTGGACCGTGGAAATTCCTAAGGTATATTAACCTCTCTCTCGAGTTAGCTAATGCTTAACGACTAGGTTGATTAACCGGAATCTCTTTCTAATTAAAACCTCTATCGTTGCTTTAACACTCTGCTCTATGAATTTCTCTATTAGGTTTGACCCTAATCCGGAGGATTTATGTTGACCTATCTCTAGGTTTGCATGCAACTCCTCTGAATTATGAACACTCTATCATACACAGAATCTCTCGATTACACATGCACGAAACAATATTGGAATCGAAATGCTAGCAACAATCAATTCAACAATACACATTATAAATCATAATTGAGTCGTAATCCATAAATTAATTGAATGAATAATACAATCCAACATCACATAATCTGCCTAGGGTTCATCACATCTAGGTACACAATATAATTAGTTCATAACAATTGAGAGATAAACAACAAGATCAAAGAGAAATCTAGAGAGAGAAGGAAAACCCATGATTAAATCATCCAATTCTTCGTAAAATCACTTCGTTCTTGATGCCCAATGATGTTCTCCTTTATTCCCACTTTCTCTGGCCTCTAAAGATCTATATTTATGTCTCCAAGTCGGCTCCCTTTTGAATGAATGCCGAAACCCACTTTAATAGGCGATTTATGGCGTTTGGAATAAGGCACGGGCACGGTTGTGCCCAATCTGTCCCGTTCGTGTACATCAAAAATTCCCAAAATCTGTTGGCTGGACATAAGACACGGACATGGTTTTTTGTCCGTGTCCAATCCCATTTTGTCCGTGTAATCGCAATTCTGTCCGTGTCTTGGCTGCTCCATCTACACGGACACGAGATTGTGTTCGTGTCCATTGCACCTCTGATCGTGTGTCTGAATTTCTGTCTGTGTCCCTTTGTTGTCAAGTTCCAGTGGGTTACACAGTCTATCCCACAACCGTGAACGTCCAATTTCTGTCCGTGTGTGTCCAGTATTGCACGGATTTGCTTCCTCAAGTCTCCCACGGGCGTGTTTCATCATTCTAAGGCCGTGTCTCACTCTCAATGCCTCAAATATTATCGTTCAAGCACCGTTTCGACTTGTTTTCATTCGATTCGTCAAGACATCATCAATTAACCTAAAAAACACAATATAAAGCATATAAGTACCTAAATTAATGACAAACACTTAATTCATATTCAAAACAATATAAATTGATGCACATAAATATGTATGAATATGCTTGTAACTAATAGTGCTGAGATTTAACGATAATGAGGGTTCAATTCTCGGTATATCTATCAAATTTTACCAAATTTTCTGCACAGTTGAACCAAGAATTTGGTTTGTTAGTTATCTTGAAATAAAAGTAGTAACTTTAGATTAATGATGGAGACTTACCAATTATTGGAAGCACATTAATCAAATCCAAACTGGAGAAGCTTAGGAAGGCGTTGTTGAGGAAGAAATAATTTTAGCAGATACTATTGCAGGGGCGCCCACTCACATATGTTTATTCGGAATTTTAGAAGCCACCAAAGGAGTTGTTTGCACGTCTAATTTTCTAGTAATTTTTTTTGGATGCACATGGGCTACACATTCGTTGGCATAATTTTAAAATTTAATGAAATTGGCTGCATTTGGACCGACCTTTGTGCAGACCAACATCTCTTTTACTAGTCTCCAAAACGTGTTGATGTTATGCAGCTTTGATGACTATTCTGCATCATTTTTTATAATTCTCACACACGTATTCTAAGATTCTTCTGACTCCTTTGGAAATGCCTAATTTGGGTTCTTAATTTTGTCAAATTCTTGCCAACTAGCGGTCCACCTTTTTTGATTAGGTTTTTCCCTTCCTTCCCAACAATAATCAAACGCTTCTTTCATTTTTAATTCCTCAATTATTCTTGACCCACAAAAACTCCATTATTTCATCAACCACCTCATTTTAATTCTCATTTATAAAATTTCAAACATGTATACATAATAATTTATAATAACATAATCTAATCAGTTAACTATTAACACTAAAATTATGTTACACCACCTATGAATTTATAACTCTTTGATACTCAAATCAATTAATACAATTACGATGCACTCTTAAAATATTTTTATCATTTTTAAACTGAAACTAACGCTGTACTATGAAAGAGACAAATACAAGAAAATTAGCCATATGGCAAGGGGCAATTTTGTTTAACAAAGTTATTGTCTTGTCTTTTTATTTCTACCTGTAGCAACAAATTAGAACTTTAAAAAGCTAAAAAAATACAATAAAATCTACAGTAGAATACGTATAAAAAACAGAGCTACCCCTACCGTATTTATACACCTCCAACCCAAAAGTCAATGGAGACCTGACCTTTCCGTATTATGTACCCAAAAAGAGCCAACCCAAATGCCAAAAGGGAAAAAGAAACGCAAGACAAATATAAATATGAACCCAAATTTTTACAAAAACAGATAACGGACCTCCCAATTCATATTGTCACAATCCAACTATCGTGACAACGCAGGATGTGCGAGATGATTGCTGTTAAGTTAAAGTGTGGGTTGCGGGGTAGCAGAAGGTGTGAAGAACATGTCGTAGGTGTTACACTTGTCTTGAGTTAGGCATGTCGACCCAATTGAGTTTGGGGAGTTTGTCGCTGGTCTGAGACTTGACTATAACGGATTTGAGTGTCATCTAGGCATAACATTGATCAGGAGTTGTCCTCGCTCCCCTGATGAGCCCATGGGAGGGCAAAATCAGTAACCATCGGAGACGGATAAAGGTTGAACCTCGGGTATGCGTGAGTTTCGGGGTGCCGCACGGGTCAAGCCCCTGCGCTAAAACTCTAAGCCCGTGACAAATGGTATCAGAGCCCAAAGTGTGCACGCTGCATAATTTGCCGAGTGCTATTTACTAAGCTAGCGAGTCCTACAAGAGGCGTGGATGGCTCGAGTGACGCTCTACAGTGAAGCAAAGAAACGAAGCAAATGATGGAACAGCTTGTAGGAAAGCATCAAGGTGAAAAACTACATGTTTGTTTTTGTAAGCGCCAGGGCAGCAGCAACCTTGACAGAGGCAAAGCTTGGGCTGTGGTTGGTGCCGTGGATTTTGCTCTTAAAATTCTATTGTTTTTGGCCCCTGGAAGCCTCGTAGAATGATGAATGTCAATTTGTACTAGCAAAACCCGCAGGATTAGCCAGAAGTAGAAAAACTTAATAACTGATTGATCTCTATTGTCCCCGATTTGGGGTTGTAGAGGAATATCATTTACTATCTTTCTTTTTTCTTTTTTTCTATTCTTGAAATTCTTTCAGGAAAGGATTGTGGAATTGGGTCTCTCTTTACACAATCAGTTCGTTATTAACACTTGTCACATTGATTAATTAATGAAGAAAAGGAATTCTACAGTACCTTGTATTATTAATATTACATGTCTTTCTTTTTTGTTTTAACCAGCAGTAAAGGGGTATTATTTATACATATCAAGGCTTTCTGTACATAGCTGTGTGGGTGGAGTTTTGTTTGTTTCTTTATTTGGGTTACAGCTAAGGTTGAAGCGTCCATTTGTCAATAATCAATCAATTTAGCTTAAAACTTGATTTCTCCTGCAACTATTTCTATTTGTTCCCGGCCCATTAAGCCATGAACTACCCTAGAATCGAAGCATCTCTCTATTAAGAATCAAATTAATAATCTATTGCTCTAAATTAATTAATCAACTTAAAGAATTCACCAAACCTTGCCAGAGTGAAGACAGGGTTCTTGTAGATTCACATGCACCGGTGAGGGTGAGTGTGTGACTGTAATAGTTAAAAATTTAACATGAAACAAGGACTCAGCGTTAAAACTTCGGCTTTAGCCACTTCATTCAGTTGCACTTTTTGCCGAAAGCGATGCCGTGGTTTTGATTTCTTCAATCACGGCTATTTGCTCCGTTATGTTACCAATTGCCTCAATTTTAGGCAAGAAAATGGCGAAATAAGCGAAACAACATATAACCAGCATGATCCACACGACAAAAAGAGTGATTCAGATTACTTAAATGTCAACTCATTTGGGTCAGTATATAGTGCAGTCATTAGCAAAGGAGAGAAGAAATAAAAGAACGATCGAGGGGGTCAGCTGCTTGAAATTATAAGGTGGCGATTGGAAGCACATGAAAAGCAGATGCTACCTTTGTCCACTTCGTCTCTGCCAGTCTCTCCTGTTGTCACCTCATGATTGTTCCATATTCGTCATTTGGACCACTCTGATCACCACACATCATAAGTGGTTAGCACTTGAGTTGGATTATTTGGAATGGGTAAGATTTGATCGAACTCATCTGTCATTCAACAGGAGCAGAACCATTTCCTAAAATTGAGTGCAGATTCCACATATAATCATGTATCATAATCCCTGATACACCTTCAGACTGAGCACCCTGCAATTTCTTGACGGGCTTAAAGTTGGTGAAAGCTGTCCGCCACTTCAAGGCAATTACGGTGTAACTGCTATGCTTGAGCAGCAGCATCACTCATGGAGTCTCCGCTTAATGATACGCAGAGAGTTGTCAAATTTGGATCACCTTTATGCTTGTTCCAGGCGGCTTCAAACTGCAGGCCCTTGGATCTTGGGATTACAACAAAAATAAACTTGTAAGGCCAAGGGATATATGAAATAAAACGAAAAGGCCAAGGGATATATTCTTAAAACCATGCTCTATGATAACAGGGTAAATTCCTTACTGCTGGAGCAAGACCATTGTCTCGACAACATTTCTTCTAATTTCTTCACGAGCTGTCTTTAGTGCTGCTTCTTTTGCAGAGCAACAAGTTCATCCACCAACCTGACGCCAAATATGTTGAATGTTGGTCCAAAAAAGAAATGAGGGGTAAAAAAAATGTGGCTAACAATACATCAAGAGGTCACAAATTAAGAGGAAAAAGAGAACACAAGCAGTGTTTCATTTGTACCGGATATAAGTTATTTATATGCAGTATCTTGTTATGGAAGGTTAAATCAACTGAAGTCTTTAGATAATTGTCAAGGAAATAAGAAAGGTGAAGTCCTAGCAATAAATGATTACAAATATACTAAAAAGAAGTACAGCCGGTTGCAAACAAGTAAAATACACTAAGGATTCCAAGATGACAAAATTAACCACAACATTTGGCAATTCTAAAAAAAATAACATAAGTGTTAAATAGACTCTAAAAATGTCACCTAAAAAGTGGGTAAAAATTATTGTTACCTTTCAAATTATGGTGAATTTCTTATCCATGTTACTCTTATGATTGTTTGAAGCTGCTTGAGAACCTGCACAAAGAGCAAAATTACAAAGATCCATGTAAAATCATTCTTAAGAAAAACCATAAACAACTATAGGTCCACTTTAAGCAATTCAGCTAACCAAAGGTGAAAATGTCAACCAATAAGCAATATATATAACCAAAATACAGAACAGACTGTTGTCTCTCCTGCACTGTTTATACTAAGAAAAAGTTAACTCATGAAGATATCTTGTGCATTATCCCACCAAAGCAGATATCAACATGCAGAGAAGCCAAGCATATGCCAAAACTGCATGAATACTCAGTAGATAAATTCTTAACAAGGACATGCTATCATTCTTAACAGCAGAACAGTTTCATCATCATCAGCATGCATCCACTTAAAGAACAGAGGAAATATTCGCCTAAAATGCGACAACAACACAAGACCAACGCTAAGGAAAAGTGGTTCTATGCATGTAAGCCAAGCAATACGGCGTTCCTTGTTTCTAGGTTGGCGCTCCAAGTGGCCTAGTGTCTCATTCAGTATCCTCTCAAACCTGTACCACAGAAATAAATGACAAAAAAGGAGCACAGAAATTCAAAACTGGAATCATTATATATGATGTTCACACAGCAACATGTACAACCCAGAATATTTGGGTTCTCAAAATGGATGACCAGTTTGGTATTACCAAGAGCAGAGCCTAACTGGGAACATTTGAAAAGAAAATCAATATCATCAAGCAACCTTTATCATGGGCTACGAGGATTGCTTTGCTGGATAGAAGTGACAAGAAGCACAAACATTTCAACTACAAGATGCCATATTTCATCAGCAGAAGCTATATTCTGGCAGCAAGCATCAAGAATCACATCTTCACACCAACAAAGCTCAGTCGCATTCACATTTTTTGCAAGATGTATGAAAGTAATCATTCCTTGACCCTGAAAAACAGGAGACGACAAAGAGACAATTATCACCCACATTTATCTCCAACGAATCACGCAATCCCAATATGAATACAAAGTACAAATTCAGCATTTCAATCAACATGTAAAAATGAACATACTTTGACATCAGGAGACCAATGATCAAGTGCTGTCAATGCACAAGGAATCACCAACGTGGACAACTTCTCCAAATGTGGTTTATGAACCTTAACACACACAAGGGAATACAAACAACCAATTATCACAAAACCGCAAATTCTAATCGCAAGAACACATTAAAAGAGAAATTGTTCATACCTGAGTAACAAACCATTTAAACTGATAAGCAGCCAAAATTGCAGACCCGACAGTGCCCTAGCAGACGCGGTGGACACCTCATCACCATCGGCACTCTTATCAATAGAGCTCTCTTTAATCCTCGCCTTCAACAAAGGCAACACCTCAGGCATCAGTTCCACAACCGCGCGCTTCTCCTCACTGACAAGACCACACTCCAACCCCAACAACTCTCCAACTCTCCTCTCGTTCGTCTGGCCGAAGACGCTGGCTCAGTAAGCAACGGAGAAGTCTGTGAAAGCGGATGATGCGGCGGCGGAGAGGCTGCGGGGTATCAATGAGAGCAAGTCGTGAGAGGAGGCTGAGGAGATTATGGCGATTGCTAATGCGAAGTCTTTGATTGAATCGTGGAGTTGCAATTCGGTTACGTTGGAGTTTGAGGTGG
>CAODLS010594891.1:0-10148 GCA_948243855.1 Flueggea neowawraea
TATTGTAGGATCACCAGCAAAAACTAACACTACCAAATCCTGAAAACAATTAAAAACATCAATTCTCTAGTTGTCTTGATTTTGCAGTTTGCAACTGCTGTTTCAGCAGTAATTTTCACTTTCTGTTCCTTTTCTCATTTCTGATTAGGTTGCAACTTGAGAGGCATGAATAGACCTTAGAAGAATTATTAATTTTTTGTATTTTGGAAGCGTGTGCTAAGATACTCACTCGTCTAGACTTTTATGTTGGACCGAAATTTCAATTAAAAGGAAAAGGAAATTGACAGGAATTCTATGCTTTGGTGCAACATTTTTTGTCCATGTGCCGGTGGACTGAACTGCAAGTTAAGCAAACTTGTGGTAGACATCAATTCACTCAGCAATTGTCTTTGCCGCTTTATTCAGAAGGAAGAAACGAGGGAAACACAGAAAGCTGACGGCAACGAACCAAACCCAAAGTTTCCTTTTCCCTAACCTAACTCTCCATTCATTGGATTTTTCCCAATCTGACCGTTGGCATAGATACATACCAAACAACAATTCCACACAGACCCCACCTTCAGTGGATTACTCATTACTTTGTCTTGCCTTATCCTTGTTGGTAATTAGCAGTGCTAACTTACTCTAATTTCCCATTTAAAACCAATCTTATCAACCTTAAAAACTGATTAAAATAATAGCTTAAACTGTGTTATGAATTATGACCTTCTGATCATTGAACTGCCTCTGTATTTTGTTTGGTTGTGATTTTTCAACGTTACTCATTGACTGTATGTCTGTGTATTATCGATGCAGTTTGCACCTTTTGTTGATGGCAAATTACGAGTTGGCTTCATTAGGCACTAAATTGATACGTAATCAGAATTATAAGAATTTCAGCTGTATTAACCTCTGAGATGTAATATTCAAGCTTTTTTCAACCAACGAACTCATATACTATACAAACCACAGTTCTTTTTTTTTCTTTTTCTGTAACCTATTTGTTTTTTGGTTTTCAAACTCAAGGACCTTAAGATTCAATTGAATTCACAAAGGAATTTACAAATTATTCATCAAGAAAAAAAAAAGTGGTAGAATGTGAATTTCTACCTTATAAATAAACGCTCTTGAATCTCAACTATTGAGTCAACTTTACTTGACGATCTAAGATATTCAACAAAGTTTGATATGAAAGATATATTATAATGTTTTTTACATTAACTAAAGATTAACAGGTTGTACCAACAAATGGCCATGAACTTAAGATCATTAAAAAATCAATTAACCTAGTTAATGTGCTTCAATAATGTAAAGTTCCCCTTCTTTTGCAGATGAAACATGCAAACCAAAGTGCTAAGCTTTCGGCAACAAAAATACTCCAACTTGAGCATATATTCACCAGATCATGAGGAGAAAGCACATGACTGGAGAAAATTGAGTTCATATGTAAACCAATACACAGAAGCTTTTGCTCAGAATTTCAGAGAACAATAACCAACTTGAGCTGTGATTCTTTCTTACCTTGAATCGAACCCTTCTTTTTATATTTGGTGGTGGAATTCCTACCCCATGTGGAGCTTAGCATCACATGTCTCACTTCCTTTTTACATCACAACATTATTCCTAATGGCTTCTTTTTATCCCTCCAAGCTCCACAATCTTTCTGTTCCCTTTCCTTCTGTCTTTCTGATCACTAACAACTCTCCCTTTTTTAACCCCACCATTATTAACACCATTATTTAACTAGTATGGACTCATCTTCCGACCCAATCGCCTAATTCTACCAATCCGTGCTCTCAATTTAAGTACATTATTTAACACAATCCAAGGTTTTCATGCACACACATATGTTCCCAATGACATAATTATCAGAACTGGGCGCCCTCCTGTCAATCGAAAGATAAATGTGATCCAGTTGTGTTTTAGTTGATTTTGTTTTTCACTTCTTTTTGTAAAACAAAATGATCTACACAATTTTCACAATATAATCTATCCAATTTCTCAAATCTATGATCTATCAAATTAATCTACCTAAACCAAACATTCCCACTGTAGTGGTGATGGAAAGAATCGAATATAAATGGATTATTGTCTTGGTTTAGTACTTCTGTACATGATATGTATGCCCAGAAAAGCTATATGCTACCTCTATCTATTCAGCTCATTCAGTGGGTCTCTATATTAACAATCCAATCAGACTTTGATTTTTAATTGCAATGAGACCCACAACTGGAAAGTGTCCCGACCAAATTAGCACCATGGTCCCTTTTTTTCCTAACTTTTATAGTGTTTTCGTGGTCAATCACTAGTTATTTTCCATGTCTGTACTGAATCAAAAGTCATATTGTTCCCTCGTTAAGTGTCAACAGATTGTGCATCTAAAACAGAAAAATGAAACCATCCCCCCAATTGGTATCAACAACAGCTCTAGGTAAAGCAGATCTATCTAATTTTTACCCACGTCTATCTACGTAGGAATTGAGTTTTAACGTAATGAGATTAGACTTAAGTCAGTGATATTGTTATACCTTCAACAGCGCCTGGTTAAAAATTAATCTTGAATAAAAGCCCGCTTTTGACAAATTGGATGAAATGAAATGACCTGTTTCCATACTGGGTTCGGTTCGGTTCGGTTTTGCATAAATTGGGCCTAGATTTTCAGATAGTAGGCTGGGTTTGTTCATTCTAATACGGACAACTTACAAAATTAGGCCCATTCAAAATTTAATTACAGATATCAATTTAAAGTTTTGTTTTCTTCCCGCGACAATCATATTTTCCCATGCGATTAATGCGAAAATCATCTTTGCATATGAAGTGCAGAATTTTTTTATTTAAAAAAAAAAAAACCTTTTTAAAGTCTCAAATAAACTTTTAATATACATCATTTTTTACAATTCAGCTATTATATTTTTTTTATTTTTCATTTTTTAGCCTTTTCTATTTTTTTTCAATTTATTCCACATTTTTTCCTAATTATTTGTCTTTCTTTTTCCAGTTTTCCATTTTAAATTTTCTTTTTTCTAGATTGTTAACCTTTAATAAACATTTTAAAATCCATAAATAGAAACAATAAACCTTAAACAAACCTTTTTAAAAGTTTTATAAAATTTTTTAAAAACAAAATAAAATTAAAAAAATAAACTTAAAATAAAACTAAAATAAACTTGAAATAAACCTTTGAGAATCCTTAAATAAACCTTTCAAAAATTAAAATAAACTTAAAATAAGTCTTTTAAAATCCTTACATTTGTTTTAATAAAACTTAGTACAACTTAAAAAAAAAACTAAAATAAGCTTCTTAAAACCTTTAATTAAAAAATAAACCTAAAATAAACTTTAAATAAACCTAAAATAATTTTCAAATAAATCTAAAATAAACTTTCAAATACACCTAAAATAAACCTAAAATAAAAAATCACACTTGTTTCACCTTCATAATCACATGAAAAAACAAATTTACAGTATGTCAAAAAATAAAAATAAAAAAAAATTCAAACTTCCACTTAAACCACTTCACCATCTGAATATCAGTCACCATTCATTCATAAAAACCACCACCGAAACCACCCAACTTCGCTGTATCTACTTCCAAACCGAGTCCGCTTCATTCCTCTTCTTTATTGCTTCGTTCCCTTCAAACAAAACAGATCAGTAAAAGAAAAAAAATATGGAAGAGACAAAGAGAGGAAAACATAGAACAGAATTAGTGGTGGAGAAAAAAGAAATGAAAAAGAGACGCGCCTTTCTCCATAGCGCACCGCCGAAGCCAGCGAAATCGTTTCCCCTTCCTCTAGATCAACCAACCCAAGAGCATATCAACAAACAATACAACAAAAACACGGATCTGCACCAAAGAAACCCCCAGTTGACGCCAGATCTGGCAAGGAGACGAGACAAACCGCCACTAAATCTGGTCGGCGCACGTTCGTAGACGAGACAAGGAGAGCGAACAGAACGAGATCAAGAAGAGGATAGCATGCAGAGGAGACCGTGGAAGAGAGCAAACAGAACGAGATCGGAGAAAGAGAACATAAATGAGGCCGAGAACAGAGGGAGGAGACGAGGACGACGAGCAAGCGGAGGTTGAAGACGGTAGAAGTGGAGACGAGAGAGAATAGGGAAAAGATAGAGAGACTATAGAAAGGGGGGAGAGAGAGAGAGAGAGAGAGAGAGAGAGAGAGCGAGAGAGAACATAGAGAAGGAGAGAATAGAGAGAAAAAAAGGGGGGACAAAATGAAGGAAGATAGTGATGAGAGAACAGAATAATCTGAAAATTTTTTAAAAAGGCGAACAGAGATTTATTTTAACCGTCTAAAAAGACAACCCTTGCCTTGCATACGAAATTAAGAGAAAAGCCACAAAAATTAAAAAAACTATAAATTATATGTGATGTAATTCTCCCTTCTAATAATAGCCACAAGCCCGTAAAGTTTCAGTATTTAATGGGTGAAATTACGGCCCATGAGCTTTTTGAATGCAAATTTTGCTTTTTATACACGGAAACTATACTTTTACAATTTATAAAATTTCCTTTTTTATATACCATCACTTTATTTTTTATCCGTCGGTTGAAACGAGAGAAAAAAAACCATTAAAAAACTGACAACAAAAAAAACTGCCCAATTTGTAATATTAAAAAGAACAAAAAAATTCAACACATAAAAAAAAAAGAAATAGAGTTCATCCACACAAAAAAATATCAACGCTAAAAAAGAAAAATAACAAAAAATCAAAAAAATCAAAAAGAGAAACAAACATTGGTCTCCAGTTTCAAAAAACTAAATATAAACCCCAAAAAACCGAACTATATACATGTACTGAGCAATAGCTATAATTTTTTACTTAGTGAACTTTTTTGTAATTTTTATTTTTAAGGGTAACACGCACTAAAACCAAAAGTTTGAGGCTTTTTTTTGTAATTTTAAATTTTAAAGCAGTTTTTTTATGTAATTAGCCCTATTTGATCTCAGCTAATCAACTGATTCAATGATTAAAATGAACTGTTCTTTTTACAAATGAAACTGTTCATTCATAAATGTTCAGTTTGTATTGTTTTCAAGCTAACTTGGTGACCTCGTGATGTCTCGATTGCTCCAAAGAATGAGTCTCCTCAATTTCCCCTGCTCTGTGCTGTCTCATTTCTATGTTTATACATTCTGCTATCCTCAATCAAGGCCTTCATGTCATTATAAGACGACCCACCTTCTTCAACAGCCTCCTTAGCAAGTTCCGCGAGTCGTCTTACTCTTTCCCTCATTTTCTTGCCTTCACCCGTCTCATCCATCACCATTTTCACAGCTTTCTCAATCCTGTCTCTGCTTATCAATGGTGATTCATCCGTTGCCCACACTTTCCACATCTCATTCCCTACCGGAACTCCGAATTTTATCACCTGAGTCACCAACTTCTCGTTGTAAAACTGCTCTGCGAAAATAGGCCAAGTGACCATGGGAACGCCTGCGCATATGCCTTCAAGAATTGAGTTCCAACCACAATGCGTCAAGAACCCTCCGATTGCAGGATGCTCCAGAATCAACAACTGCGGGGCCCATCCTTTTATGATCAATCCTGTATCTTTCTCTTTCATTCTCGACTCGTATCCTTCGGGTAACCACCATTCTTGATTATCGGTATCGTCGGCTTTCAGTGCCTTTCCCACAACCCAAACGAAGCAATGCCCTGAAACTCCAAGTGCGCTTGCAATCTCTGATATCTGTGCTTTACCGAACCTCGCGAGGCTTCCAAAGCAAACGTAAAGAACTGAATTGGGTTTCTTGGAATCGAGCCAATTTAGGCAGCTATGTTTGGAAACCGAAGCATTGTCCCCTCTATCGACCTGATCATCAACATTTTATTAAACAGAGACGCAGGGCCTAAATGCCAAGCCCTTATACCCGTGACATTCGTGAAATGATCAGCATAAGCTGGCTCCAATTCGTAAAAGCTATTCATCATAACTCCAAAGCTTCTTTTCTCTGCCTCCTTCAATTTTTCAAACAAAGCCGAGAACGCAGTCTCGCCTTTTACAATATCCGGAAGCTGTGAGCTGGTGAGTTTTACTTCGTCAGGAAGTCCAGGAACAACAAAAGGTTGTGTCTCCGACGAGATGTTAACGTGCGGCCGATGCGTTTCCAGGCTATTTGCGACGCAAAGATTGAAGAAACGACATCAACCGTCCATGGAAACAGATAATCAGAGGCAATGCAATCAGGACGGTGTTCTCTGAAAATACCTCTACTCTCTGGCTCCAGAATATCTAATCCACGAAAAAATTTTATGGCCATTTCACGAGTATCCGTAGAACTTAAATTCTCGCATCCTTCAGGTAATCCAGCTTCTGAAGAAGGAAAACGAATAATTTCTAGCGAAATACTTCGACCCGATTCGAAGTCTCGGAGGATAGCATTGCTAAACTTAAGGACATTAATGGTGGTGATAATTATGGTGACTCGGACACCATCAGCTAGCTGCAAAGAGCCTGGCAATGTCAACCACGGGCATCATGTGGCCTGGTGCTATGAAAGGAAGGAACATGACATGAATTTGCTCTTCTCTTGAACCCATTGATTCGTCCCTCAATCCAGAGATATAGAATTTTATGTTTAATTGAGGAAGAGGGCGGAGAAAAGTGAAGGAGCTCGTCCTTCAGGGATTAAGGAAATTTTACTGGAGCCAATTCCACAATAATCCTCATGAAAAATTCGGGTTAATTAAGGAGAGTGTAAATCGAATCGAACGTTTTGCTGAAATGTAGCAGTGGACCTGTGGCTGATAAAATGCCACCAACCAAGTCAATCTTTTACACATATTGTCTCCATTTAGCAGCGCTCTTGAGGGATTCTTACAGCCTCAATTTTTTTTTCTCTTGTTCATTCTCTTTTTGTTTCTCTTAAATATTAATAATTTATTATTTTATTAGTTCAAGTGGGCATAAGTGTAACAAACTACAACCGTCAACCAAGCTATGGATGGATCTAAACTAACTCTTGTCGGTTGATCATGGCAGTCGTCAAATCTGTTGTTGGACATTACACTCTAGTCATGATGCCCAAATTCCATTATTTTATCCATTTCCTCGGAAAATTACTATTCATTGAGAGCAGAGGCGGACGCAGAATTAAGTCTCAAGGATGGCCAAAATTTATAAATACATTTATTATAAGAAGTAAAATATTTTCAAGCATGTTTTAATTGCATCCTCAATAATTAGTATCACATCATATACTTAATAATGTTTTAATAGAATATTTCTTCTTCTTTTTTTAAAACGGTTTTCTTCAAAAATCAAACTCTTGACCCATTAATATTAAAGACAACTATAATAACAGTAAACTACAAGTTTATTAGTTTTACATAATATTTTCTTATATCATTAATAAATATTATCAATTTAATCACATGTACATGTCTTTTTGAATCGAAATTTGAATGATAAGATTGTTTATTGTACCGTAATTAAATTAGTTTAATAATCATAATTATTAATCTTAGATAGACCCAAGAAATATAATTTTGTATTTGTGTTTTAGTGCAGGAGACGAAAAAAATAAGAGAGGGCCCAATTATATAGTTTCACCAATATACATGCCTCAACCCTAAATAAGTTAAAACATTTAAGGGTGGCCATGACCACAAGCAATATGTAGGTCCGCTTCTGATTAATGGTAATTAGATTTCCTAAACACGAATTTAAGCAGTAATTGTTTGATTTAGAAACTCCCCAAGATAAAAATTGATGAGAATTTTTGGTGCTGTTTAGTTGAGAAAAATTTTCATTATTTTTTTAAAACAAAAACCAGAGAAGGAAAAATGAAAAATTTTTAAAAAAACTGATTAGAAAACATATTTTCTAAATGTTTTCAATTTTCAAAAATTATAAACAGAATAGAAAACAAGAAAAAAAAATGTTTTCTCAACTAAATATACCCTTAAATTATTAAATTGAAATTGTTGGGTGCATTAAAACTGAAAAATTGCAAATTGCAAAAGAATTCTATTTTGATTTGATTTATCTTCATAGATTCAAGAGAAGAAAACTATTATGATCTGATCTCTCTTGCATAGATTCAAGTTACTGGTAGCTAGGACATAATTTCAACGAGTAGTTTCAGTATTTTCAGATCCACTGTAGAGAAATTTTATAGATGACTGGGCATTTGGAGATAGATTACTGGCGGTTTATGAAACGATTTGTCGCTAAACATTTGCAAAGTATACTAGATGAAGAAGCATAAGCAAGGGTACGTTTATATTTTTTTCATTTCTATAGACAACTCATTTTTGTTATAAAAAAAAGGAATAATGTACGCAATTTAATCACTACAACTAGTCTCAAGTGGACTATAAGAACAACTCTACGCATTCTTAAGCTCATAAAACCGTATCAACTCATGATGTCAAAAATTAGTTAAGGAATCAAATCATGGTCCATGTAGGCTTGAGAATGAATCAATTTAGTATATTATGTGTGATAATAATATTGTAATGTATATAATCCTTTCGTCATCAATTAAACTAATTAACTGGTTAGGTTTACAATTTAAAAATTCACAACGTGACAGGAATTATGATTCATAACTAAATTAAGCAGTTTTTTTCTCGACGTTTAAGGAACACAGCATTTTCCAACTAAGCAAAAGAAGATAAAGAAAAACAAAAACAAAGAAGAGGACCATTCAGCCAATTCAAGCAAAAATTATTTTGAATTAATTGTCTAATGTTCGTACTTCGGCCTTGAGGTGTATCTTGAAATTATTCATGTCGGTCCGTAATTATCCTCAATAACGTAATTGCATACCAAACCCGCAATCAAAATATTCTGGCAACAACTTCAATACCGGCGCTGAGACATCGTACGCTGAATGGGCACCAAACGACACAAAAGGGGCATGCGAAGAGGCATGGTTGTTAGGTGTAAACAACGTTGTTTTGCCGGAGTCATTTCATAAATCATTTATAAGGATGCGGCTAATTTTCCCTGTTCTTGATTTTGGATTATTGGGACATCTTTTCTTCCACGCAACAAACGGAATCTGGAAACTTTTCTGAGATCAAATCATACAGTCAACCACATAATCCTACGACATGCGGACATCAAACACAAGGCTTGTTGCTCCTTATCTTGACTCTTGGCTCATCCTTGAAAATTAAACGGTTGTGCTTTTCTTCCCAGCAACTCTTTTTCATTTTTTATCGCATAAATACATGGTAATTCGATAGTATTAATTTGAAGAATATCAAAAAATTTTGTTGTATGCTATAGATTTGTAGCTTAATAGTAGTTAAATCATTTCTATCATTTTAAAGTGTCCAGACTTTGATTTTCAACTATAGATAAAAATGAAAATATTTCTTTTTTTACTAATCTACTTAATTTATGAATATAATATCCACTGCACAAAACATATCATTAGACATTAGCAAACACCCAAAATCAAATGGTGGAAGTAAGACACCAAAATCACATTTCAAGGTTACAAGTCATTTTTTGTTTCAGCTTTGGATCAGCCCAATAAGGCAAAAATTAGAAAAGGAAAAAAAAAAGAAGCTATAAAAGAAAATAAAGGCTCTATTCTTTATGTCTTTATCCATTAATGACTTTACACAAAGATCAAGACATCAACTCCCTTAAATGTGAATTGGCAATCAACATTAGTTTCCAACAATCCAACTATGATTGTCTATGATTAGCCATTTGTTGTGTGCTTTAGATGAGGAGGGAAAAAGACATGGATTTATTTCAAAAGAACTAGTCAAAGATCTAGAAATGAAGACCATAACTTAGATACATAAATCTGTTCTCGTTAGCTGTACAAAAATCCATGAATGTATCATAATCCCCAGAAGAGAAAATGGAATCTGTTTGTACAAGGATTACAAAGATTCTCTAACTATGATGTTAAACTAGCAAAGACTGAAGCTTTCAAGTGTATAAAACTTCTCTTCAAACTCTCATCAAATCATGTACAGCAAAACTAATGCCACTCTCTCATGAAACAAAACACCAATGGCAAAAATGGTCAGTGCCTCATGTCTTGCTGCTACTACAGAACAAAATTTGGAGACTTTCCAGAATTATTGTCCAAAACAATCTCAAACAAATCAGCCTCAGACTCTTCATCAAAATCCACACCTCTATTATTGTTAATGCCAATGTTTTGGCTACT
>CAODLS010594923.1:0-10001 GCA_948243855.1 Flueggea neowawraea
GAGAAATATTCTCTAGGTTGATTTGTAGAGAAATCCTTAAGCCTTTAACTTCTCCTCTTCCTTCCTCCAAACCCTGGTTGAAAGCTCTTGACCAAGAAGAAGAAGTGTGTTCTTCCAAAATAAAAGATGTAAAGTGTAAAATGTGGAGTGTAAGAGTGTGTGGAAGAGTGAATAAGATGGGTATTTATATCCTTTAACATGTGGTAAAACCCTAATAAACTTGTGTCCAAAAATGCCCTAAATGTATGCCTTTTATCCACCAAAAGAGTTCTTGTCACCATTCTTTCCGTCATCTGCCAGGTGGCCATGGTCCATGGCCACATACGTGGCACCAGACCATGGTGCCACCACGCCCAACAACCACGGTTATTTGCACGGCTGTGGCCATCGCCTGTCCAACTTGTGCAAATTTGTTGCTCCACCACGGTCTTGGACCACGACCGTGGACTCGCCAGCATGGTTATGGTCCACTATTTTGCCTCCCGTTTTCACGTAGCTTTTCGTCCATTTTTAGCGTTTCCAATCCGAATTCATCCAAATCATTCAAGACCTAAACCTAACACAAAAAATGTATAAATATGACATTAAATATTCAATCATAGGCTGAAAATGTATACATTCTTGCTTGAATAATTGTGTAATTTTAGGATATATCAAACTCTCCTACACTTATTTGCTTGTCCCCAAGCAAACCAATCTCAATTCTGGGGTAAGAATACCATTCGAATTGCAAAAGACAAAGAATTCTTATATCATACAAGTGTGCGAGTAAAATGATCAAGAGAAGAACAACATGTTATTCATCAATTATATGAACTAATGTTGGCATTAAGAAATGGCAATCTCGAGAGTTCAAATATCAAATTCCCTAATCTATTGGCATCTCCAAAGTTTGTCTCCTAATTTGCCAAGATAAAAACAAAATAAATTTATCATTTGTTTTAGAGCAAGTTTGGCTTTATCCATTCATTTCACAACATTCATGCTTCCTTTCAAACTTCCTTTCATTTCATTTTCTTTTCATTTCATTGCTTTCATTTTGTTTTTGGGTGTTACAAATGCAGTCAATGAATTAAGGATCCCTGTGTAAAAATATTTATTTAGGATTCCTCGGGTGTACTAACCTGTTCCACCTCGAGGTGGGACCCTATGCGCTTGTCCTTGTTTAGGTTCACCATCAAAAGTGAAAATTAATCATTTAATAGAACAAATAAGCACTTAACACATTAATTAAGCCAAACCAACTCTAAATTCTTAGAATTTAATCAATTAAGCACAATCATTTTAGCAAAATGTTTGCAAACTTTTTCTTATGCCTCCACTAATAGACTAAAGGTGTTGATACATGAACTCTCAACCTTGCTACCTAAAAATGCCAAATTAAAGTTCAAGTTACCAACAATTAGCATACATTATTGAATTGATCATGTTAAAAGCACTCTTAAATACTACAAGACTCCTTCAAACCAATTCAATCCACATTTTATTCTTCTTAAGTTTGACACATTCTAAAGAAAATTGGTATGATTCAAGCAAAAGTTTGGAAAAATTTTGAAAAAATTCTAGAATTTTCAAGAAAAATCATACAAACAAGGATATTTTCCAGCAATTAAGCCCAAGCATTCAATAAACCCCTCCCCCACACTTATTTTGAACATTGTCCCCAATGTTCGACAAAGTAAATCCAGATCAACGTTAACAAAGGCAATGAACAAGAGGGACTAGTTCAATTGTCAAAGGTAAATATTAAAAGTAAAGAGATAAGGTTTAGAATATTTCTATATTTTTCGCCTTGATTGCATTTGCTCTTCTTTTGACTGCACAACTTCACTTTTAGGCATTGAAATATGAAAGGTCAATGGACACAAGTGTATATATACATGTACGTGGGCAATACCGCTCTTCACCTTCCTAAAAATATAGTACAGGGCAATGATGTGTAAGGGCATAGTTTAACGTCATTGCAGACCCAAAATTAGTTTAACATCGTTTCAGACACAAAATTAGTTTAATGTCATTTCAAACGTAAGGATATCTTCAAAAATCAAATGTCATGGAATGAATGGTATGCACTTGATCTCCTTCCATGTAGTACTTGAGACGTTGACCATTCACAATAAAAAGAGCACTTCCATCACCTTGAATTTCAATGGTTCTACTGGAATGTACCTTGGTGATCACAAAGGGACCCGACCATCTTGACTTCAACTTGCCCGAAAAAAGTTTCAACCTTGAGTTGAAAAGGAGAACTTTTTGGCCTTCATGAAATTCTCTCCTTGCAATGTGCTTGTCATGCCAAGCGTTGGCTCGCTCCTTGTAAATTCGAGAGTTTTCATAAGACTCCCTTCTTATCTCCTCTAGTTCATTCAATTAAAGCATTCTCCTTTCTCCCGCTTTTTGCAAGTCGAAATTCAAAGTTTTGATTGCCCAAAATGCTTTATGCTCAAGTTCAACCGGTAGATGGCATGCTTTCCCAAATACAAGGTGGAATGGGGACATTCCTAATAGAGTCTTGTAGGTCGTTATGTATGACCAAAATGCATCATCAAGCTTCAAAGTCATATCTCTTTGTAAAGCATTCACCGTTTTCTCAAGAATTTATTTGAGCTCTTGATTTGAGATTTGAACTTGTCCACTTGTTTGAGGATGATAAGCTATGGACATTTTGTGCTTGCATCCATATTTTTCCAAAAGAGACGAAGGCAAGTGGTTGATGAAGTGGACTCCATTATCGCTTATGATTGCTCTAGAAATGCCAAACCTTGTCAAAATATTCTTCTTAACAAACTTGACCACTACCTTAGTCATATTATTTGGAAAAGCAACTGCCTCTACCCATTTTGATACATAATCTATAGCCACCAAGATGTACGTATTGCCATGAGAAGGTGGAAATGGTCCCATAAAATCAAGTCCCCAAATGTTGAACAATTCCACTTCTAAAATTCCTTGTTGAGGCATCTCTTGTTTCTTGCTAATATTGCTAGTTCTTTAGCATCTATCACAAGCCATAACAAATGTTCTTGCATCGTTGAATAAAGTAGGCCAAAAGAAACCTCATTGCAATACCTTAGCAGCTGTTTTGTCCTTGTCCTCCACAAGGCAAATAGTGAAAATGCTCAAAGATAGAGACCATTTCATGATCTGGAATGCACCTCCTAATGATGCCATTCGCACAATACTTAAAAAGAAATGGATCCTCGCACATGTAATGTTTAGCATCCGCAAAAAACTTCCTTTTTTGATGAAAGGACAACTCTTTAGGCACGATTCCCGATGCTAAATAGTTGGCAATGTCAGCATACCAAGGAATGCTTGGAGTGTCAACATCAAATAATTGCTCATTTGGAAATGCATCACAAATTGGCTCTTCATGATGTTGAAGTGGCTCAATTCTCGATAAATGATAAGCAACCACTTTCTCACACCCCTTTTTGTATTTGATCTCCAAATCAAACTCTTGCAGAAGGAGTATCCATCGAATCAACTGAGGATTTGCGTCCTTCTTTGCCAATAAGTATTTGATTGCAGAGTACCAAATAAGAAAGAAATTTTTCAAAGGCATACACAACTGTTAAAAGCTCATTTTCGATGATGGCATAATTAATTTGAGCATCATTGAGCAATCTGCTTGCATAATAAATCACATGAAGTTGTTTTTCCCTTCTTTGAGCCAACACATCACCAATGACAAAGTCACTTGCATCACACATGAACTCAAATGGCAAGTTCCAATATGGTGTTATCAAAATAGGGGCCGATGTCAATTCTTTCTTCAACCTGTCAAAAGCCTGCAAACACTCAACATCAAAGTTAAACGGTGCATCCTTCACAAGTAAGGCACACAAGGGTTTAGCAATTTTTGAAAAATCTTTAATGAAACGTCTATAAAACCCGGCATGGCCTAAGAAACTTTTAACCCTTTTTATTGAAGTTGGAAGGGGTAATTTTTCAATTACCTCCACCTTAGCTTTATCCACTTCGATTATGTTGACATAAATTTTATGACCAAGTACAATGCCATCGTTAACCATGAAGTGACATTTTTCCCAGTTAAGCACCAAATTAGTCTCTTCACATCTTTGCAACACTTTTTTCAAATTAGCAAGACATGCATCAAATGAACATCCAAAGACTGAGAAATCATCCATGAAAATTTCTATGATATCTTCGATCATATCAGAGAATATTTCCATCATACATATTTGAAAAGTTACGGGTGCGTTGGATAAACCAAAAGGCAATCTCCTATATGCGAAGATACCATAAGGACAAGTGAAAGTAGTTTTTTCTTGGTCTTTAGGTGCTATGGGAATTTGATTGTAATCAGAATAACCATAAAGAAAACAATAATAAGCATTACCGGCCAATCTCTCAAGCATTTGATCAATGAATGACAATGGAAAATGATCTTTCCTAGTGACAACATTCAATTTCCTATAGTCAATGCACATGTGCCAACCAGTGACAAGTCTAGTGAGAATTAATTCATTTTTAGCATTTTCAAAAATAGTAATCCCACCTTTATTAGGCACAACTTGAACCGGACTAACCCATTTACTATTACAAATGTTGTAGATAATATCTGCATCGAGTAGCTTTAAATTTTTTGCACATACTACCTCTTTCATGTTTGGGTTGAGTCATCTTTGGTGCTCAATTGTTGGCTTGTATCTATCCTCCATCAATATCCGGTGCATGCATATGGATGGGCTAATGCCTTTGATGTCAGCAATACTCCATGCAATTGCCGATTTATGTTTTCTTAGCACCCTCAAAAGTTTGTTCTCCTCTGCATCACTTAAACAAAATGAAACAATGATAGGAAATGTTGACGACTCCCTTAAGTAGGCATATCTAAGGTGTGAAGTTAAAGGTTTTTGTTCCACTTGAGTTGGTTTCTCACAAGATGAATTTGGTTTGTTTTTTCCCACCCTTAATTCTTCAAATGTTGTTTTGAAAATGTACTCCTCACCTTCTATCCTCATTACACTATCTGTCAAGTTTAAGTCCTTTATTTCCTGCGATAAACTCAAGGCAATACATGTTTCAAAAGGGTTTTCTTTTTGTTTTTCAAATTCTTCACATACCAAAGGTTCAACAACATTAATGCTAAAACATGTTTCATCTAAGGATGGGCATATCATGGCTTTAAACACATTAAATTCTTGAATTTCATTTTCTACCCTTAAATTTAATTTACCTTGTTAAACATCAATAAGAGGCCCCCCCGTGGCTAAGAAAGGTCTTCCTAAAATGATAGGAATATCAGAGTCCTCACTCATTTCCAGAACAAGAAAATCTATAGGAAAGTAAAATTTACCAACCTTTACCAAAAAATCTTCAAGCACGGCCAAAGGATATTGAATGGACTTATCGGCAAGTTGAAGAGAAGTGGTAGATGGCTTGAGTTCTCCCATCTCGAGCTTGTGAAAAATTGAGAGAGGCATGAGATTAATGGATGCTCCCAAGTCACATAATGATCTATCAATGATGCAAGTCCCTATGGTGCATGGTATGCTGAAGCTCCCCGGATCTTTAAGCTTTGGAGGAAGCTTTTTTTGAATGATCGCACTACACTCTTCGATCAAATCAACGGTTGCATATTCCTCTAACTTTTTCTTGTTAGAAACAATTTCTTTCAAGAATTTTGCATAGTGGGGCATGTGATAAATTTCTTCTATAAATGGAATGTTCATTTGGATTTCTTGAACATATCCAAATACTTCATAAAGTTGTTTTGCTTGGTGCGATCCTTCAATCTTTACAGAAATGGAATGAAAGGGATATAAGGTTTTATCTCCTCTTGCTTTTTAGACCAAAGCTCTTCATCTTTCTCACCTTTTGCCTCATCCTTTGGAGCCTCATCAACCACGAACTTTTTGCCTTTGTCTTGCTTTGGCTTTACTTTCACCTTTAGTTCATCTAACACCTTTCCACTCCTCAAAGAAACTTCCATAACATTCTCTTTTGGATTCACCTCCGAAGTGCTTGGGAACTTACCCTTTTTACGCTTTAAAACCGCCTTATCTAGTTGACCAACTTGCCTTTCCAAGTTCTGGATGGTTTCTTGTTGAGACAGAAATATTTGATTAACCTTTGCATCTCAAGCCTCAATTTTGGCCTTCCTTGCCTCCATCTTCGGCATACATTGGATAAGAAGGTCTTCTAAAGGTGATTACTTCTCTTAGGCACTTTGTTGCGGCGGTGGTGGTGGTTGTTGTTGTTGGAATGGTGGCATTGGTTGAAACCCCGATGGTACCATTGGTCTTAGTGGATTGGCACGAGAAACTTGGGTGGTTGCGCCATCCTGGATTGTAAGTGTTCGAGTATGGATCGTTTCTTGGTTAAGGTTTGGAAAATCCTCACATATAATTGGCTTCTTTAAATCCACCTCCTATCTATTAGTTCATATTGACAGTTGCTTCAGTATGACCAATTGCACCACAAAAAGAACATTGATCACGAACCATGGCATTGGTATTCAAGATCAAATTCATCTTCCTTACAAGGTCATCTACCTTGGATGCCAAGTCAAATGTTGAAGAAACTTCATAAACTCTTGCTCATCTACCTCTCACCGCTTTCTATTGCGAATTGGTGGCAAGCATTTCATAAATGTCATACACTTCTTCAGCAGTTTTGTCATCAAAGTATCCTCCCGCTGCAGTGTCAACCAAAGTTTGACCATGCATAGTCAATCCATCATAGAAAAACTAAATGATCAAAACCAATGAGAATTGATGATGAGAACATTGGCTTAGAAGAACCTTGAACCTTTCCCAAGCTTCATAGAATGGTTCTTCTCCCATTTGTGAAAACGAATAGATCTTGTTCCTGAACTCCACTATTTTCTGAGGTGAGTAATACTTCATCATAAATTTCTCATATACTTCCTCCCAAGTGCTCAATGATCCTTCAGGAAGATTGATCAACCATGATTTAGTACGATCTTTCAAAGTGTAAGGAAAACACCGCATTCTAAGGTCATCCTCTGTTAGACCATGAAATTGATGTTTGGACTGCTGTGTAAAACTCTCTCAAAATTGTAAGTGGATATTCTGATGGTAGACCATGGAAATAAGGCAACATATTGAAATGGATGTTCTTCAACTCATAGTTACAAGCCATCAGACTTAAGCAAATGCATGAAGGTGAAGTGCCAATCACCGGCCTTTGAATGTCTCTGAAGTTTGTTCGCACCGACATTTGGTTGCCAACGCCATCAACCGTTAGTTGACCCAATCTCACCTCATCTTCATGAGCAACTTAACGCCTAGGATTTTCAGTCATTTGCTCCCTTCTTCTATTTTTCCAGTTTGCCCTTTCAAATCTTTCAATCTCTGGTATTAAAGGAATGACCTCTTCATCCTCTCGATGGGTTCTACCTTCAGCACTTCTAGAACGTCTCAAGGGCATGTATCACCTCAAATTTTGCAAAGGAAACAAACAATTGAGCCAAATGTGAATACAAATAAACTAAAAGGAAAAGACCACAATAGACATTGTTCCTTATCAACGGCGCCAAAAACTTGATTAACTTCCCGCAAGCGCATGGTTGTTAATGTAGTTTTCCCTTGGGAGTATCCTTAGGCTATTGAATCCACGGGAAAGGTTTGCTTATGTGATCAATTCGTTATAATAAAATAAAAGTTCAATAGTTGATTTTTTAAAAATTTTGAATGAGAGACAATGATGTAAGTAAAGTAAACTCTCAATGTAAATTGGAAAAGAAAGAAAACAATATATGATAAGATGTTAGGGCTTTCGAGGTTCGACCAAGACTTCTACTTGTTATACTTATGAATGGGTTCTTTTATGGATTGAGTGTTCTCTCGTTGATTTTGTTTAAAGCCTCTTTCAAGTTCATTTAATCTATGTCTACATTCATTAGGAGGCTCCTTTCGACCTCACCTAACTAAACTAGACTTATTAGGTTCATTCAGGAATTCCATCGAACACCTTACCTACAAAGATTATGCCTACCTAAGTATGGTAATTTCAATGCTTGTAAATTTTATTTAAGCTTCATCTTTTGATCCTTCACCTAAATTTGTGACTAATATCATTATGGTGATCAAGCATAAATTCATACAAGATAAGTCATCGAACCAACCAACATAAACACAAGATATCACATGAAATACATCATTCACATTCATAAATATAAAAAATATCTTTCAATAGTCTACACCTCTCAACCCTAACATAAGGTTTAGGCTACCATGTGTTGGATTTTTAGCATGAAAACATAGGCGAAATAACAAAATTTGTCATCTAATCACTCCAATAACAAACCAAGATTGATAGATTAATAAAGATCATATATTTACTTACATGATGAGTGGCAAATCAGATTTGATTATTCACCAAAAGGCCTAGTTCACCTTTGCCAAGGACGAACCCTTACTCCTTAGATTTGCTCCAAGCTTTGTAAGAACCTTAACCTTAAGACTAAGATCTCTAATTCACACACACTATATCTATACTAGAATGAGTTTATATGTTCTAGCACTAAATTAAACACTCTCTAATTGTGAATATAGGGTTCGACAATGCTAGGTTAGGTTGTGTTCTCTTAGAGCCGAAAACACCAACTCAATTGGGGTTAGATGTAGCATCACACCTTAGGCCTTTATATAGTGTTAGGGTATAGGGTTAGAATGTCTCCAAAAATCCTAATAAATCATGTCATGGTCGGCCACACACTTCTTTTGAGTTAGGAAGTCTAATTCCTAGTTTAAAGGGAAAGGCTCCTAACTTTTAGGATATGGACATTGAGCTTAATTTCCTTACACTATATGGCCTTTATTAAATCAATTAATCCATGATTAATTAATTAAACATTTCATGGGCTGAATTATCATATAATTAACTCATACTAACCATAGCCAAAATTCACCTTAAGTCAACATTTGACCTAATTGCAAGAAGAGAAATAAAACTCATTCCAGATCTTTTGTGTGCGATCTCGTATGTTCATTCAATGTTGGAAACGAGTTTAATATACATTAATACTCATAAATCACAAGTTCCTTTAGCAAGACGTAATGACTACCCAAATTGAATGAATGTCGACTGGAGCCAACAAACCTAATTGCAACCTTATACAATCCTTTACCTTTCGATATCATGATTAGCATGAGGCATGGAACATGTCACCCTCATTTTTTTCTAAAACATTTATTGATCTCTAAATGACATTGAATCAATCAAATACATGATAACTCTTTTATCATTTCATTTGGGCATGGCCATGCACTACTCAGTGTCACTTATCAAGTGGTCGGTAATATCTTCTCTCTCTTATGAGAGAGTGGTAATCCATTCACTTCACTCATGTTTCTAGCATGATTCCTAGCATGCCCAATCAAGTCCATACTAGCCCTCAGTTACGTAAGGCGTTAGGAAATGGTCAAAGTATACTAATCCTCACATAGAATCCATAGCGATTTTAGTTCTAAGGATTTCTAGTATAAGCATTGCATGATAACTACTTACGACATATAACCATGTAGTATTCTCATGAATGGATCGATCCAATACATTGTTCCCTAATATGTATTCATGTCTTTGATTGATATCTCTATATCCCATGACCTTGTAGAACATGGTCATCTCACATAGCACATACTAGTCTTAGTTTGCTATCACTCCCATGATAACAATCGACTAGGGATAATTTAGAATGTTATTCTTTGACTTTTAAGGTTGTACTATAAAATCACATACTTGATTTAACTTAAGTAGAATAACTATTCATGGACATTTTGTCAAGTTAACTATGCACAAGAATAATAACTAGATAAAATAATACCTCATTTCATTTAATTAAATAGATTAAAATGTCATTGGGCCCTAAAGCATAACAATCTCTCACTTGCACTAGGCCCAATCAAGCATAATCCTATGTCCAAGTGACCTCACATGCCAGTCATGCTTGGCTTGCATTAACGCCTTAGTGAGAGGATCAATTCCATTGTCATCGGTTGGAATCTTGC
>CAODLS010594948.1:0-25947 GCA_948243855.1 Flueggea neowawraea
TTTTTTTCAATTCTAACCAATTTTCACTTATTTTTATTTCACAATACACCTCAAAAATCATATTAATACCTAAAAAATATTTACACTCCAAAAATATCATTAATTAATTTAATGATATTTTAAATTAAAATTAATCCATCAAAAATAATTAATTCGAAAAAAAATTTCAACTGAAAATTTACCCAAAAATTAGTCAAAAATATTCAAGTTATTACATGCTAAGTGGATCATTCCACTGTATAACCAACCTTTACCTTGCGCTGTAGCTAATGAAGCTATGGTCTCACCTTCTCTTACCACGCACTTATATGTGTTTCTCACTATTATGTGAAGTGGATTTTCTACCAAGGAAGAACACATAACTAGATATGGACTTCCCTATAGTCCACATCATTACGTGGACTAACAACTATGTCTCATTTTATCGCAGACCCTTACGATGATACAATGCCTTGCAGTGCCTCTAAAGCATCCAACCATTGCGCTCACTGCTTTCCAACATCCTTCTTGCGCATTGGATCAATATTTGCTAGCTAACTTGACTACATGGCAAACTCTAGGCATTGTACACTCTTAGGCATAAACCTGTGTACTATAAGACATTGCCTTGTAATCAACACATTTACTCTATATCGCAAAAGACATTCACATGGCATTTGTGTGGAGAACATTCCTTACATGTTCTCCCTTTCACATAGTTCGTGAACACATGCACTTGCTAAGTGGCTTGTTCTTAGTCACAGGGTTACCTATATGTTATGCATTTCTTCATCTTAAAATGTTCAAGGACTTTATTGATACACCCCTCTTGAAGAGGAACAACAATTTACTCGAACAATCTCTTGGAGTTTAACTCCAAAGGTAACTGATATCAATAATCTCAAAGTTGGATCACGATCAATCTTTGTAGTCATTCAAGTATGCTAGACTATTCCTAACTACAAGTGTGATATTCACACAAGATAAGAATGACAAGATTCATCTTAGAATTATCATAACATACATGAATGTATTGTTGGTCCTAAGAATGACACTCTAAGATGGGGGTGAATTATAGTTTTGAAGAGTTTGAAAGACTTGTTGAAAATCTTTTGCAAATCAAAGCAAACAACAAAGTTTCCTTTCAAACCAAAATCAAATTTAAATACAAAAGCAATAAAACCACCAATTCATAGAAAATATGATAAATATAAAGCAAAGTAGAGAGAGTAAGGGAAGAGAAAACGAAGCCGAATTTATAGTAGCTCGGTCCTCCTTGACCTACGTCCACTCTTTGAGAACCCCTCAAGAATTTTCAATCCACTATCTCCTCACTTACAGGTGGAGGAAAATCGTTTACACCACTTATTTTTACAGGATCAACAAGCAAACTGTTACACCTTTAGTTTTTATAGGAAACAAACTAGGAAACCTACAACTTCTTTTGTTTTTCTAAGGAACCAAAACAAGAAAAACCTAGCCACTAGTTTTCTAAGGCTCGACTAGTAAACCACTCTTAGTTTTCAAGGCTCAACAAGGAACCCTATCTACCTTCAAGTAAATGTCTTGCTTGTTGCAAATTATTCCCTTGATAATACAAAATCAAACTCAACTCAACCCAACCCAATTATGATTGCAAATAGAATAGCTCAAATGAGTTAGAAATGTAGAATAAGAGAGAAAATAGAATAACAATACTTAGCAATAGTCTCTCTTACTCTCATGTTGAAGGACTCCTATATATAGCCACTTAGTGAGAAATAACCATTGCAATTTTCAAAGTAGCCGTTGTGAGTAGATATAAAATTTTGTATTGCAATGAAGTCACAAGCTTTACATGTGTATCCTCTCCTCTACGTGCATAGGCTTCATGTCCATCAGAGCTCTACGTGCATTTTAACTAATGTCTGTGTGTGTTGCTGTGAACTCTGTATTCACTGGTCTTCAGATATATGCCTCTACGTGCTTAAACAATCTTCGATGTGTGCAGGCTTCATCCTTTGCATGCTTGACAGCTTCTATAACGTATGTTGTTGAATTCCAAGTTCACTCATTTGATTCTCCACGCCACCATGTCAGGAATATTCAAATTCAAATCTCGAAGAGCGTCATAATAGATATGTCAGATTTTTCCTCATGCACGACTATATGTGTAGCCATTTGTAATGTGCATAGAGATATGTTTCTTCAAAGTTCACACCTCTGGCTCTCTATGTGCGTAAATCTCAGCTTCTTCTAAGTTTATGCCTTTAGCACTTCTACGCACTTTACTTCAACAATTTACGTGCCTTCAAGGATTTCCACATTATTTTGGCCAAGGCTTCCATATGCGTACCACTTTGTCTATGTTCGTAGAACTAGTCCAGTGATTCTTAAAAATTCAACCATGCTTCTTTACATGTTTAGAATACCTATCCATGTGCTTAGGTAAATATCTGATATTCATTGACTTCTTGAATTAAGCATCGATGTGCATTACGCCATAGCTACATGCGTAGTGGCACTGAAACTCGAATGTACATGTGAAACGTGCGTTGTCTTCCACTTGATCAACTTTATCTACACACTTAGGTCACCAAATTCATGCATTTTATATGCATAAGCAATCCATTACGTGCATAGAGTTATCATTTCAAAGAATCTACACCTTTTTCATGAATGTTTTGTATAAACTATCATCAAAAATGAACTCAAGATATACCATCCATCTCGAAGAATTTTAAGGTCATACCTTAAATGATGAAACCATTAGGTTAAACCATATGAGTTTCTTCTCTAAATTATCTATTGCGTAAATAAGTCTCTACATCTAACTAATATAGATCGAGCTTAACCTAAATGACAAAGTCTATTTGATGATGGTAAATCTTTTAATAAGTTGGTATTTCCATTATTTTTAAGTAAATCCCCTTTGGCGTGGCAATTATCGACATTCAATCTATCTCTCATGTATCCACTTATCTCCAATGGGTGTTTGCCGTTTGGGTAGATTAACCAGTTTTCAATCATGGTTCAATCTCTTAAATGTCATTTTCACATCTATTACTTAATCCATGCAACTTTCACTGAGATTAGTGAACCTCTAGCGTACTTAACTTCCACTGCTTAATCCAACAACTTTCATTGGGATGAGTGAATGTTTAACATATTCGCAGGTTCTTCCTTGAGTTGCTGGGTTACTAAACGGATGACAATCGATTCATTTATTGAAAAATTTCATCATAAGACTTTACCCCTTTTAGTTCTATACATTTACGAAATACTCCCACTGGGTTAAGCTCCATAGGAACTCCCACTTGATTTAAGCTCTATATAAGAACTCCTACTAGATTCAAGTTCCTTACTTCTATTGGAAAATATAAATCTTCCTCTCACTAAAGTAAGGATCAAGAACATTCAGACATGCTTGAGGTAGATGAGATAAAAGTTGAATTGCTCCAAGACTTAGTAGATGCATCCCTTTCAAAGAAAGAGATAACAATTGCTCGGTTCGATCTCTTGAGATTCTTAAACTTAATGATGTAATCTAAATTACCTAAATTTCTTCCTCGTCATCTTTCCTCATTCTCCTCAAGAATTATCCCACTCGGATGGAGTGACCCTAAAGTAATTAGTTCTTGAGTCTCAAAGAAAGTGTACTCTTTTCCACTTTATCATAGTTAAGAAATCTATTCCTCATGAATGTGACTTCTTATAACTCATTACTATGTTAGTCTTATTGTCTCACGAAGAAAAGTTTCATTTTTATATAGCAAGGTCCCTAAAACCTTAAGCCTCTTCATCGTTAATGACAAAGGAATTGTGGACATTGGCAATACATCTCTTGACTTCAGGTGGTTTAGGTCACACACTCGATTAATACACAACACATGAGATGTATAAGTAACAGATTTGAAGGGCATGTGGATTTTGAACGTTGTGGCCTTTTCCATTATAGTTCTCACCATATTGAGGAGAGTTTCATTTATCATCTCCTTTATATGTATTATTCACCAAGAGTAGGAACAAACAACCTACGTTCACTTTTCTTTCATCGCACAAAGTTTTGTACTCACCTTATAGATGTTCATGAGCCTAGTTGATCCACAAAGCTTTGTTTGATTCTCATCTTGACTTGCAAGAAGTAAGAACTAACTTGACCATTCTTACTTATGATGAAGTAGTAGGCTTTAGCCTCGGCCTCCCAATTTTTTGACGTTGAATATTAGTGGATTAACAACAATGGGTGTTTAGCTCAAAGTGTCTTTGCAAATGGTTTTATTTCTATTTTTTCCTCTTTGAAATGCTCGCAATTAGGCAATCTGAACTTACACAATTACCTAACGCTCCCACTTGAGCTAATCGATGTACTCGATTTTTCCAATGTGGTTGAGTTGCGTGTATTAACTTCACGTAGCCCCTTATGATCACATGAAGTAGCAAGAACAGAGACTAGGTTTTTGATTAGTTAGATACTTTACTTTAACTAAGAAACCACTCTTTCAGAGTCATAGTAGTCCTCACTCAAATATGGTCTAACAAATGTCGTTATTATTAGAACATAAATTGAAAGCAAACTTCAATAGAATTATGACAGAATCTAATGCAAGAAAAGATTTAGCTTTTGCATAAGTCTAGGTGCACATGCCAACTCCTTAAGCTCCCACTATTGAGTTTCATTGAGACGATGTGTTGTGTTATTGCTCCAAGTTTTACTAGTCCAATGAAGGAATATACGTTGATCGAACTGACGGATGATAAAGAGGTTGGTTTAAGTTACCTACCTCGATAACAGTGGAAGACAACAACAGACAACGAGGAAGATTATAGGATTTGATGTTGGTCTTGCAAGCAAACCACGATTTTGTTTTTGACGAGAGTGCTCGATTCTTTCGTATTCTAGATGCCTCACTTGATTTATGCAGGATATCAGGTGGGAAGGAAGAAGAACATTTTCTTCTTCTTGTTTGCGAATAGATGTTGTTCTCTCTCTTCCTCGTTTGAGAGAATATCATTCCTTACCCTTTTTTTTTATGGAAAATGTATGTACAAAGAAATTAACTCTTAATGGATATTTATAAAGAAGTGCTTCTTAGGCCCAGGCCTATTCTTTCAACCTCTCTCAATTGGGCTTACCAATTGATCTCGGTCAATGGTCTCTGTTCATACCTTGAACAACCGAGTTCAATTCACCTGTCATGGGCATACAACTTTTTCCAACATCTCTCACTCGCACATGACAGAACCACATGATTAAGATCTTGCATCATACTAGAAAATAGACCGAGCAACCAACATACGATAAGAGTGTAATTTTTATAAACCTGTTAGGGTTATATAACAGCTCATAACTCAATCTTGCTAGAAGGTGTCTCTTGTAGAATAGCTCCATTCTACCAAAGTGTATGCAAGAACAATACAGACTCATATACACGTATGTCTTTCGTACTTCGTAAAAACACAATTGCTGCTTTTGAACTACTCGATCTCACAAAATATTTTTTCAAAGTTCACACATCATAAGACATGCTCGTGAGAGTCGACTAAGCAAACTTATGTGACCGCTGCAAATGTGTCTAGAAATGAACTTTCCTTTTTACACTAGACAACCCACATAGCCAAGTTTACTTGCCTAGTATAAGATACCTGGTCTAATCAATCATGACCATTAATGCGAATAGCCAAACTCAACTAAACATTTTGATTGTGTTAAGGGTTCTAAGAATAGATAGTACCGATAACCATTTTTTCATGGAAGGGTCTCACACTAGGAAAAGTGAGATTGTTTATAAATCTTTTTCATTCCCATGGTCACATATATAACACATATGGTATAATTATGTGTTGTGGTGTTCCTTCCTTGCCTTAGAGGAGCGCATGTTTATACAATATTATCAACACTACATAGAAGTTTCTGTTACAATGCATCTCGCCATCTGACCTTAATTCACACCTTAATAGGATTACTTCTAGCTTTAAGAAAGAATATGCTAAAAGTGCATCTGATAATTTAATGATTGCATAAGAGTTTATCTTATGGTGTATGTCTCTTTCCATAAGACTTTTTCTTGCCCTTTTACAATGAACTCATGACTGCAAAAAGTAAGACGACTTCTTGATTATAAATGTACTCTAGATCATTCTCTACATTCAAAACCAGCCTCATCTTAGTTCTTCTCCCAATGAAATAGGAAAACTAAGGTAAACACCTATATGAATAGGTTATTTCTTTGTCCAATATGCTTTTCACACTCAATGCTACAACAAATGTCAACTTTCAACATTTTTTCTTGTGTATTACCCGTAATGATCTTATTAGAGATCATATTTTAAGGGATTACACATTTCATGTGTCATACGGGTTTGAAGGAACTTATTCCTTCTAGACTTTATGAACATATCTACAATCACGTCTCGCACGGACTTACATTTCAAGTTCACTTTTCATTGTGAAACTTGTACTTAAATTCACTTATCCTTGAGCAACCAAGTCTCTCATAAAAGGATACTTGATCTTGATTTGCTTAGACTTTAAATAGATCTTCTTGATCTTTAAGCAATCGAAGTTGACTATCACTAAGGATGGTCGTGGATTCTTTAGGTGGTTAGTGCTAAATGGATTATTCCACTGTATGGCAAACTTTCCTACTACACCGCAACTAATAAAACTATGGTCTCAACTTCTCTTACCACGCTCATGTATGTGTCTTACAATAATGTGAAAAGGTAGTTCTGCTAAGTAAGAACATATAACTAGATATGGACGTCCCTCTCGTCCACATCACTTGTTCAACTAGCAATTGTGTCTCTTTTTATCACAATCAGTGCCTCTAAGTATCCAAGTATCTCGCTCACTACTTTCCGCATCTTCTTTATGTGTTGGATCAATATTTGTTAGCTAACTCGACTGCATAGCAAACTCTAGGCATTTACTACAAGATATGGTCTTGTAATCAACACATGCATTCTATATTACAAATGACATTCAGATGGAATTTTTGTAAAGTGACATTCCTTACATGTTCTTCCTTTCACAACATTCGTAAACACACATAAGTGCTAAGAGACTCGCCCTTGGTCACGGGATATCTATGGGTTATGCATTTTTACATCTTGAAGTGTTCAAGTACTTCATTGATACATCTCACTTAAAGAGGGACAACAATCCACTCGAACAATCTCTTGGAGTTTGGCTCCAAGGTCAACCCATATCATCAATCTCAAAGTTGGATCATATCTAATCTTTGGAGTCATTCAAATATGCTAGACTTTTCTTAGCTACAGTGTGATGTTCACACAATGTAAGAATGACAAGATTCACCTTGGTATTATCACAACATACATGAATATACCATCCTCTTATAAAATGTCTAAGGCCTTACCTTGGATGATGAAACCATTAGGGTAAACCATATAAGTCTCTGTTCCAAATTCTCCAGTAAGATAAAGGAGTCTCTACATCTAACTAATGTAGGTCGAGGTACAGACTAGCTCAAATGCCAAAGTCTATTTGATGAAGGTAAGTCCTTCAACAAGTTAGTCTTTCTAACCTCGTTAAGTAAATCCCTTTTAGCAATTATCGATGTCTCACTCGATTTATTTCTCATATATCCACTTGTCTCTAATAGGTGTTCACCCTTTGGAAAGATCAACTAGTTGTTGATCATGGTTCAACCTCAAATTCTATTTTCACTTCCATTGCTTAATCCATACAACTCTCACTAAAATTGGTGAACCTCTAACATACTTGCAGGTTCATCCTTAACTCGTGGGTTTCTAAAAGGATTACGATCAGTTCATGCATTGAAAAATATCGTCGTGAGACTTTATCTCTTTTACTTTTATGAATTTTTTAAATGCTCTCATTGGATTCAAGTTCCATATAGGAACTCCCATTGGAAAATAAGAATCTTGCTCCCACTAAAATCAGGATCAAAATTTAGGATCAGGAATATCTGCACACACTTGAGATAGAAGAGATGAAATTTGAATCATTCTAAGACCTAGTCGATGCATTCCTTTCGGAGAAAAAGATATCAATCGCTTTGTTCGATCTCTTGAGATTTTTGAACTCAAGGGTGTAATCTACATTACCCAACTTTGTTCTTTATCATCTTTCCTCATTCTCCTTAAGAATTCTGTTACTCGAATAAAATGATTCTGATGGTCTTAGCTCTTGAGTCTCAAAGAAAGTGAAATCATTTCTATTTTATCCCAGTTAAGAAATCTATTTCCTATGATTGTTTCTTCTTATAACTCGTTACTATGCCATTTTAGTTGTCTTACGAAGAAAAGTAACATTTTTGACACAACAGGGTCTCTAAAACCTTAAGCCTCTTCGTCGTTATTGACAAAGGAATCATGGCCATTGGTGATACATCTATTGGCTTCAACTGGTTTAGGTCATGCACTTGACCAATACACAACCCATTAGATGTATAAGTAATAGATTTGGAGAGCATATGTTGTGGCCTTTGCCACATAGTTCTCACCATATTGAGGAGATTTTCATTTCTCCTTTTTGTTATGCGAATTATTCGTAAAGTGTAGGAACAAACAACTAATGTTCACTTCCCTTTCATCATAAAAGCTTTGGACTCACCTTATAAATGGTCATGACCTAAGTTGATCCACAAAGATTTGTTTGATTCTCATCTTAACTTGCAAGGAGTAATAACTAACTTAACCATTTTTCTTGACTTGAAAGAAGTAAGAACTATAAGAACTAACTTGACCATTCTTATTTATGAGAAATCAAATAGTTATGACCGCAGCTTTCACAGTAATATATTCAAAAGTGATGAAGCAACAGGCCCTAGCCTTGCCCACTTATTCTTTTGACATCAAACATCAAAGGTGGATTAATAGCAATGGGTATTCTACTATATGTGCCTTCCAAAATGGCTTTCTCTCTAGTATTCCATCAATGCAATACTAGAAATTAGACAACTTGAACTTATATAATTGTCTAAAACTTCCACTTGAGCTATTCAATGTACTCAATTTTGCCAATGTGGTTGAGTTGCGTGCATTAACTTCACATAATTTTTAATAACCATGTGAAGTAGCAACGAATGGAAACTAGGACTTTCAATAGTTAGGTTCTTTACCTTAACGTAGAAACCACTCATTAGAGTCGTAGTAGTCTTCACTCAAACATGGTTTAACAAATGTCATTATTGTTAGAACACAAACTAAAGGCAAACTTCAATACATTCGTGATAAAATCTATTACAAGAAAACATTGGCTTCTCACCCATGCTAAATCATCAAACTCTCATTTTCAATTCGTTCCTTACATATTCAACTTGTTCCTCTTTAGAACTAGTTGATGTCACATTGAAGTCTCATCAAAACTTTATTGTGAATATCCTAAAAGGTTGGATTAATCCTCATCTAACAACAAAATTCAATTAAGAACATTGAATAACGTAACTCGTCTCACTTGCATGAGTTTGAGCAATATACCCTCAAATGTGCATCTTCCCACATGTGATGTGCCTTTGGTAGTTTAACATTTTGCTCACAAAAGGGCACACACAACCGCGTAAGGCACCATATGTACAACATGTGGCTCAGCTGATACAAACACATCAACAAGCTTGTCCACTAATGATGTGGCACATTACAAAATATGCCACGTCGGATGCCATCTAGATGACACATGGCAATGTGCCACGTCGGATGCCATCTAGATGACACATGGAAGAGTTGACAGGATAGCCACGTTAGCAAAGATGTCTAACCAGGAATCGACATGTGGCACCTAGAGCAAAATATGCAGACATGTCATCAATAAGTGGCACCGTTGACTGGGTTGCCACGTTAGTAACTCATACCACTGAGGAGATGACATATGGCAAGGTATGCCACATAGGAAGACATGTCATTGTAATGTGGGGCATCGTCTCTCTTGTGATGTGCCTTTGGTAGTTGACATTTGACTTATAAAATGTCGGCATTGTTCATGTTCTAAGACCTTCTTAAAATTCTGTCTAATCTCTCATTTCTTAGGGACTTAGGTTCTTAAACATTTTCCTTTCCTTTGTATTGAAATTTGACCAATAGAATAAAACATTCTCGAATTTCTCACGATCTCATACATGAGATAAGTGTGGATTAGGTGCAACTCGATTTGCTCCTAAGTTCTAGGCAAGAAGTGAATAACATCTTTGGATATGATCCTTGATCATACTAGGATCAGTTTCACTAGCTTTCTAATCATGCATGCCTCACACTTTACTCGTCTGATTAGGACATTTATAATAAGTATCAATGTAAATGGTCAAGGACTACGAGCAAAGCTAGTGTCTCACTAACTAACTTCTCCTTAAATGTAATTTGCAAAAATATTGCACCTTGATACTTGTAAAGTAGCCAAGTGACTACATCATCGTTTACACTAAAAAGATGATGAACGTAGTAGAATTTTCTAACTTCCACATCTCAAAGACATTTCTGTCCAAAATATGTTGAGTGATTTTCTACTTTTCTTTGAATTCGGCTATAACCAAGTTCAAAGGGGCACTAGCTTTTACTCTTAGAGTGCACACTATGATCTAGAAGACACAAACATGCCTAATCTTTTTCGTTTTTGACCATGAAAACATGCCTAATCTTAACAAATAACATCACGAGTAAGTGGAAATCCTGTCGGAATTTATGAAAAAAGTGTTCAGATGTCCTAATGATATTATCATTGAAGTGTTGGAAACCTTGAATGACTAAATATAAAGTCAGCTTCACGACATGAACAAGAAAATCTGAATAAAAGGGGGTAAGCACATGTTTTATCTGATAGCAACTACCAAACACATAAAAATTAATGCATATCATCACTGCAAGAAAGTCTCTTGCTTGAGGACCTCCTAGCAAATCCTACGTTCAAATTTTAAATAAAAAGCTCATCCAAACTTCTGAACTCATTTTTTAAATAGTTATATTCTACACTCATTTGTTAGGTATGTGTTTCTTCTTGATCCCAAAAGAGGAGGCGTGAGCACGAGCTGATAAGGTTCAAGGAATTTGGAATCTTCGAAACTGACCCAATCAATTCTGAGAATTTAAAATTTGGGATCCGGTTTGGTCCCATCAGGATGGAGATTCGGGTATTTATTAGAAATAGAACGGTTCGGTTTTTCAAATATTTCGAATATTCTTAGCATTTCGACAGTTTCAAGTAACATAAATTGTACAAAATCACAACATGATGTTTCTTAAACAATAATTACATTATACCCAAGAGAATGTGGATGAGTTGGCGTGAGACTCTTCCAGCTTAACTAGTAATCTCAAGTTCGAGCACTGGTATGCAGCTACTTTAAAACTATTGAGTGAGACCGTGAGACCTTTGTTGTCCTTCGGGGTCTTATCCGAGTCGAATCTGGATTAGTCGGGTCCGATTATGGATTCTGAGTGGTTGAAAACAAAACAATAATTACATTATATAAATTGACGGCATAATATCATAAAGAAAACATAGAAGAAAAATAGATAAATTTTATGAAAAACCAAATGGTAATTTTTTCTTGATAAGCATATTGTTATTTTGAATTAATTGAGTCTATTCTAAATATAAAATTATGCCTAGCAAACAAATATCAAGTAATCTTTCAACTTTAATCTAATTTGTTTTAGCAAAGTTTGTACTGATATATATATATATATATTTCAATTTTTCAACCCTACCATGTCCTCCTCTCAACCCTCTCGCCTGCCACCAGCCCCAACCTTGCCGCCACTGCTCAAAACACCACCCAAAACTGAAGACCAACCATCCCCTCCCAACCTGACCCTCCTCTTTCAGCCTCTCTGTCCTACCACCCTTCCACTGAAAATCTTGTCTGAAAATCTGAATCTTCTGATCATATTTTACATTTCAATATGGTTTAGAACACGAAAAATGAAACTTTTAATTATTGATATCTATTGTTTCTCAAAATCCATAAATTACCATACCATAAGATTGCACATCTTCTGAAATACTATAGTTGACGATGTTTTTTTTTATAGCAAAAAAGGAGGTGAGGGCGACCAGTAGGTAGCGTACTCCTGTTGGAATTGACTATGCAGGATTAATCTCTCTCCGCTACAGAATGTTCCTAAGAGTAATAACTGATAACGGCAACGAACTTGGACCCATGCACTAGTATGGTCACCGTAGCACCTCATCGAGGACAAGTAGTAGAGGCCTGATCAACTCAACTGCGTTGCGCAGGTCCGGATTCGAACCCACGCTGCACGCTGAGGACAATGTATCCTCACCAACTCGGCTACCCCTCGAGAGGTAATAGTTGACGATGTTTAATTTGTATTTACTTGATTTGATATATTTTAATATATTAAGTAGCTTGTATAATAAAAATTAAAATAAAGAGAGTGATGTGTCTTTATATATATAAATTTATATACAAAACAATTATACTTCAAACAAACACCATATTAAATCATACTATACCATATCATCATACCCATAAACTGTGTCTAAGAAAAGAATTCTGCTAAGATCGTCACCAGTTTTGATGTCAGAATCGCGTGCTCTTTTCTATTAAACAGTTCTGATGCCATGCAGGGTTATGGTTATATATGGTGCCAATACAAAAACCAACCAAAATTTCTATCTATGGCTAAGCAATCACAAATCTCTCCAATTTTTGTTCTCATGACGAGTGAGACGCTCATTTCAATGAAGCAATTAGTTATTCACGATGGCAAAACCAAAGCACAAGCCAAAACTTTATGACGGCTGTTTGTTATGCGATGACCCACTTCCTTATCACCACAATGCTATATATACACTACTCAATTCAACTCGCCAATTCACTCCAACACAAACACAACCTCACACAATCTCTTCACTAGAAGATCTCACACATAACCAAGAAAAACAAACAAGATGATGAAGGTTGCAGTAGCAATGCTTGTCATGGTAGCCATGATCCAATTCATGGTTAAGCCAAGTGAAGCTGGCATGAGTTGTGACCAAGTGAATGCTTCATTGGCTTCATGTGTCCCGTTCCTGACCGGAGGAGGGACTCCAAGTACTGCGTGTTGCGACGGAGTGAAGAGCATTAAGGCAAACAATCCCACCACCGCCGACCGTAGAGCTGCTTGCAACTGCGTCAAGGCTGCTGCCGGAAAACTCCCCAGCATTAAGGAAGACGCTGCTTCTTCTCTCCCTGAGAAGTGTGGTGTTGCTTTGAATATTCCTATCTCTAAGAGCACCAACTGTGAGAAGTGAGTAATCTTTTTTATATGATTTTGGTATGGTACCTAAAAAAATGAATATGATTTAATTATTCTTACTGCTTCAGTTGTATTTTATATGTTTTTTATAAGTAGTATATTATAAGTTTATAAATACTGGAACTAACTTGTAAAATCTTTAATTTCTAATTGGCTCAGCATCAACTGAAATGGAAGTGAGATCTTGGAAAATAAAGCTAAGGGCTGGCGCTAGCATGAGTTTTGCTGCTTTAGTTTTCTTAGTTATGGTTTTTGTTATGTAATATCAAATGAGGAAATGCCACAAGTGAGGTACCGACCTCTTTTATTTAAAAAAAAGTCAAGTGAGGAAATGCCATTAATGAAATAAGCAATTTCTATATAGGAAGATCCGCTTTGCCAACATCTTTTTTAATAACTACGTGTACTAGCATTATGGATGACTTGATGAAGAATTTATGACACTTTATGCCAATCGTCTTTAATTATAAGCTACATGTACGCTTCAGATATGTCAATTCATTTACTGATTAGACTGAAACAAATTTAATGTTATATATAAATTTAGCCTAAAAAATTTAAAATTTTATTTTTTTAATTTTGAAATCACAATACATGAATAACCCAGTTGGTAAGTAAACAATGACTTATAGACCATGTTCAAATCTTATAGATAACAACTACAATTTTTTTTAAATCGCGTTAATATCAAACCTTGAGTTGATTGATTATAGTATGAGTAATTCCCCCATTACCAAAGCATGAAGAGTCGAAGATACCGACTGTTCAAAAAAAAAAAGAGTTGAATATACCAACGAACAATTTTATTGTTCTTGTAAAAAATTACAGAGAATAGTGCCTCGAGTCTTACTCGTGATGCCCGAGCAGAGGATGATGAAGATGAACCGAGTTAGGTGATCATCCTTGACAAGTCAAATTAATTCAGAAAAGCAATTATAATTGCAGCTGCTGGGTAGTTTTGCGACTATATATCATGGGAGATTTTTCTTCCCTACAGGCATCATGTCTTCAAACCATAAATTAAACAAGAATAAGATTGATTTTTACAGGAAAAATTAGTTAGAAAAATTTATAGGTGATATATTTGTCACTTTGGCAGTACAAGGTTAAATTTTGTCCCTCTGAAAGAAAAAACAAAGAGGCATAGGAAAAACAAAATTTGGAATCTTCGTATATAGCAATGTTTGTAATTGAATCACTAAGGAAAATGAGAGTCCGTATAGTGATGGCACAAAACATTATTGATTACACGTGTGTGGTTGGAGTAAGTTATCGTTTAGTTTAAATGTTCTATGTTCAATAAATTAAGTTTTAAGAAATTCTCTTACTAATTCCACTTAATTAATAATTTACTTCCTTAAAATTAATAAAGAAAAGCAGTCACAATTTCTTGAATCTACGCTTGGTTCAAACCAAATGTTATTCTTTTGCTATTTTCAAAGAAATTGCACCTTGTGCAGTTTTTTACTACCAAAAAAGCACTAATTATCATTGTTTGATTTTTCAATTTCACTATAATATTTATTGACACTACAAATACAAGAGATATATATAATTTTCAATCCATATAAGAATATAAAATAGTGCAATTACAAACAAATCCTTTAGCTTATTTAATTTTTGAAATTGTTGGGTATGGACGATGAGACTCCAAATTCTAACAAACAAAACAGCGTCAATAGACAACAAATAAAGAAAAATAATGTTGGGTGTGTTAGTAAAATACAAAAAAAAACTTATTAGAAGACTATACCAACCAAAGTCACCCAATAAAAACAAAAAAAAAAACTACAAAGGTTAGAACCAAGAATATTTCTTCAACAGTTTCAAATATAAATTTCAGTATTTAAGGTGGTCCAAATCATGTGGACCAGAATTCAATTCAATCAGAAGCATCTATTTTTTTAAAAAAAAAAACTTTGGTATTTTTCTATTTTTTTTGTTTTAACAATCTCGTGACTCAGTGAACAAGTTACTTTTAATTACGTGTAATTAGGGAAACTATTATTTGTTTAATTAGTTGGTTACAAAATCATTTGCATAAACAATAAATTTAGTCTAACACTGTCTACGTTATACAAATATATTTCAATCTAACGTTCTTAATTAGCATGTTGATATACTAAATGCAATAATGTTTTCTTTATCAGTATTCCTCTTCAATTCTATTAAAGATAAAAATACAATTAGATAAATTTGATAAACATTCTGTAGTCGAGTATTCAGATTTTATCTTATCATATGAATATTACAAATATAATCTTTTTAGTTTCCAAATCTTTTGGGTCTGGTTAAGTGAATCAGTGAACGCCTAGATATATCAGGGTAATCAACAATAATACAAGACAAGAGCATAAACCAAAAATGAAGATGTAAATGCGTCATGTAGATGTTGCCATTTAATTAATTAATTAACTAAAATTAGACCTAAGCAGCTCTTTGTATGGAGTATAGGACAAAACAAAGCTCCAAAAAATTATACATTCCCAGTGTCAAACACCAGCAAAAGAGAATTGTTGCGTAATACTTTCTTGGAGAAACCAGTCAAGCAAACAATATCTGGAAGTGAATTTCCTCTCCAATTTCTCTGAGCATTCTTTTCAATTGATTATTGGTTTATTTATTTTGTCTGCTCAATTGAATGATAATGACTACAATAACAATAATAAAAGATTTTGGGTCAGCCTGTGACTGCAGGAAATTGGTGAAGTTTAAGGTTCATAATGAAGAATAGATGGTGTTAATTTTCTTAATTTCCCATTAGAATCAACTCTGTTTTAAAAAAAAGGGGAAACAACTACCACTAGTATATGTTAAACTACCACTAGTTCTTAATTTCCCATTAGAATCAACTCTTTCTTTATGTTGGACTACATTATCAGCAAGGTAAAAAAAACTACCACAAATATATGTTACGCAAAATTGATAGCAAGCGGTTTTAAAATTTTTGTACTGAATTAAATTAAAATAACAAATTTTAATTAATTCCAAACTTTCTTATCATTAAGTTAAGAGATTAAATGTCCTGCCCTTTTGATCAATCCGAAGTAGTGCATTTTGTAAGTTAAATGACATTTACCTTTTTTACTTCTATATATTGCTATTAGTATTCATAAAAAGTTAAATATATATTATCATTTATATTGTCTGACTAATGATAAAAGTTAGAATACACATAAAAATATTTTTTCTAATAAATATGATATGTGCAATGAGTATTCATCTATTAATCTTATCCTGGGGCCAATCTAACTAAAGTGGCAGAAGAGTAAGTTTGGCTTTTTTTCATTAAACAATTCTCATCTTTTGGAGTTTAAATTTTATAATTTAGAAGACTTCAGTTTATACATATATTTGAACTGAAGTCATTTAACTACAAGTAAATCTCAAATTTGAAACTTATTAAAACAATAATGTTTAGTGTTCTTGTTTCAAACTCAAGACAATTTAATAAAGTACATCTACTCCAATTCACTTTTAACGGGTAATTTGTTAAAATGAAAGAAGCAATATAGTATTCTAAATTAAGTTGAAACAATAATTAGAAAACTTAGCTAAAGTCAGGAATATTGTTTCTTATTAAAATGAACTTCAATGCTAATTTATAGGAATGACAATAGATCGGATGTAGGTGGGGCGTGTCATTCCCATAACCAAACTCTAAAATGGAAAATAAACCCAAAATCAAAACCCAATAAAATCACATTCAAACTCAAACCATTGGGATTGGAAATCTCATAAATATTCAATACTTGTCAGAAAAACAGGCGATAGAAGAACACGAAAATAAACAAGAGCAATCACACAAGAACACAAGAGTTACGTGATTCGGTTAATTGACTTACGTCAACATGCAGAAAGCTAGTAATTCTATTATTCAGAGTCAAACCGGTGGTCAAAGGCTTACAAGATTGTTCTCAAGACACCTATTTATAGTTTATAAGGAATACAAGTCAAAACTAATTAGGAAAATCCTAATACAAACCCTAAAACCCGTCACGCTTAATTACACGGACACAAGGGAAGAGAAACGGATGAGACCCACCAACACACGGCCTAAACGAGCGTCCGTGTCTTGAGAAAAACGCGTCTAGTTGAGCCACGGGGATGGCCATGGTCGTGGCTACCCAGATCATGCTTCTTTTGGCTCCAGTCCATCACACGGTTCGTTACATGCTCGTGTGTCCTTCTGTGTCTTCATATCAACGTGTTTTCCTTCACAAATCCATCCCATTTTGACTCTCTTCAATTCCTTCAAGTTTTGCTTCAATCTTATTCAAGAAAATCACTTCAATCTCAACAATTATCCACATTGAAGTGAATTTTCTTTCCCCCTACAACTATGAATCTCTAAATCCCGAATCACTCATCTGTCACACCCTCGAAGGACCTCAATTCCTGTGATAACGAAGCAAGTCCAACTCGGACTTATCTCTACTAACTAGCTTTCCATCCACTCCTAGCAACACACCACCCCGTACATTTCCTGTATTTTCTAGTGATTGCATTTGTCGATCACCAACATAATTACCATGCATTGGTTCACTTCTTTTTAGCCCTCATGGATCAACTTGATCATTCTGCCTGTTTCGGAGTCTTGATCACAAACTCCACCCGTTTTTTCTGCAGAACTTCCAACAGTCCTTAACCCATTAGCAATTACCAAGTTATCAATCAAGGTGTAAATGTTATTCCGCAAAAATATCTTTGAACACCTTAATCTCTCCACCTTCTCCAGAGAACCCATAGCCTTGCTTCACCAAAGCACCAACAGAAATCAAATTTCTCTGAAACCCCGAGACATACCAAGCATCAAGTTTTCTAATCATCCCGTTCTGCATCCTAATCTTCAAAGAACCATTACTTTCAACACTCAGCTTCTCACCATCTCCCAATTTTACACTTAAAAGAATCAAACAGTTTTCTCGAAAGGTCATGTGATAAGTTGCACCAGTGTCAACAACCCAACTATCTTCAGATCTAGATGCAGTAACTGTCAAAACTTCACTGCTCTCTCCCTCATCAAAATTATCCTGAACCTCCACATAATTATTGTGAACTATTGTTGCCTTTGTTTCCGTACCATTTCTCCTATGTAGACAATTCTTTTTCATGTGCCCAATTTCCTTACAGTGATAACACCTCAACCCATGATTCTTTCCCATTCAATTGCCCCTACTCACAGTTAACTCGTTCTCTACTCTGTTTCCACCTGAACTAGAAGTTAATGTCTTCAGATCTTTAGACAACAAAACATCCTTAACATCACTAATTGAGATTTCATCTCTACCATACATGATAGTATCAACAAAACTCTCATACGAGTCAGGCAACGAATATAACAAAAACATAGCTTGATCATCTTCCTCAAGTTCAACACCAAGATCTCTCATATCTAATACAATCCTATTAAATTTATCAAGATGTTTTGTTACATCATCCATTTGGGCATCTTCAAGGTATCCAACCGCCTTTTCTGATAAAGCTTGTTCGACAGGGACTTCTTCTGATACATACTCTCCAGCTTATTGCACAAGTCTACTACAGCAGTTTCATCAGCTACCTCCCTCAAGACTTCATCTGTCAGACTCAATAGAATTGTATTGTGCGCCCTCTTCACAGTCCCAGCTTTTACCCCTGTTGTCAGTTCTTTAGGTAATTTCTCTTCACGTTCTAACTCCTCCTCACACTTTTGTTATACTAGAATCATCTTCATCTTCAGCTTCCACAACGTGAAATCATTTGATCAATTGAATTTTTCAATATCGAATTTGTATGGAGACATCTTCTTTCTGTAGAACGAACCCAAGAGTTTCTAAACAAACTTCTGTGGCTCTGATACCACTTGTCAAAAAAAGGTGATAGAAAAATGCGAAAATAAACAAGAGTAATCACACAAGAACACAAGAGTTACCTGATTCGATCAATTGACCTACATCCACGAGCAGAGAGCTAGTAATTCTATTATTCAGAGTCAAACCTCCGTTCAAACGCTTACAAGATTGTTCCCAAGCCACCTATTTATAGTTTACAAGGAATACAAGTCAAAAATAATTAGGAAAACCCTAATACCAACCTTAAAACTCGTCACGCTTAATTACACGGACACAAGGGAAGAGACACGAACGAGACCCACCAAGACACGACCTAAATACATATCTGTGTCTTGAGAAAAACTCGTCCAGTTACGCCACTGGCACGGCCATGGCTGTGGCTACCCAGATCATGCTTCTTTCGGCTCCAATCCATCACATGGTCTGTTACATGCCCGTGTATCCGTTCGTGTCTTCACATCAGCATGTTTTCCTTCACAAATCCGTCCCATTTTGACTCTCTTCAATTCCTTTAATATTTGCTTCAATCTTGTTCAAGAAAATCACTTCAATCACAATAATACCCAACCTGTTTGTCTAAATTTGACATTAATTTAATAAAAATATATAAATAAATATAATAATTAATTTACGAGGAACAAAAATTAATCGTCCAAACAACATAGTTAATGATTTTTTTCCATAAAATGGAATTTTTTTATCAATATGTGAATATAATGATAAATATAGGTAACAACTCAATACAATAGAATGTGTATATATTATTTATTATTGAAAATTGTTTGGGGTCGTGTTTGAGTTTGGGTCAGGGCGGGGAATGCTTAACTCACCCTGAACCCAAACCTGAGTTTTATATTTTGGATTTTAGCCGAAGTCAAATCTAGCCAAATCAAATAATATCCAATCAATTCGAACTGAGTTTAGATGAGTTTCATCGAATTAAATTACATTGATTCCCATTAATTTAACTTGCGAGCATTGTCTTAAAAACAAATTAAAATATCATCATATTTTTTATCACCACTAATTATTAATAAATTTAATAAATGAAATTCATTTAAAGTGGTAAATTTTATAGAGTTTGCGATACACCTTCTTTAGGGCCCCACATAATTTAAGGTAGAGACGAACATGATCCTTCTCAGAAGTAGAGCAACTCTTTGACTATTTATGATACACACCCAACCAACACTTTCCGTCTCATGACGCCGAAATCCTATAAAGCTCGTATAAACAATACATTTCAGTACAACTAATCAATGTTTAATCACGACCGTTGATTTTGATGACCAAAGGGAAGCAAAAGAAATTAAAACGGTAGATCACAAAGGGGTAGAGTTGACTTGGAGGTCTGGTTGACGTCAAAGTCGTTACATAATGGCCACCTAGGTCATTCCGTTTGCAATATCGTCGCTATTTCCTTAATGATTCCAAGAAGTTGCCTTTGTGATGTTATTTTGGTAACTTAACCAAAATTTTTATACCCTTTATATACCTCTAAAATTCACATCATCTGTATATGTGGGTTTTGCCCTAAACACAGCATAGTATCTTCTCTCACCTTGTTTCCATATCCATCGCTCTCTAGCTTAGATTGAACAATTATGGCAGTCCATCGCTCTCTAGCTTAGATTGAACAATTATGGCAGCAAAACGGTTCTTTGATGAACCAGGTTCCAACCCGGATGAGCCGACTGAGAAACGGCCGAGGAGTAGTACTAATAAACCGACTTTTGCATCGTATGTGTTGATCAATCTTCTTCTTTAACATTTTAATTACTTCTCATCTTTAATATCTTCTTTCCAGTTTTTTTGGTTTGATTTCGCTGTTTTTGCTTCTTCTTTTTTTTTTGGTTGCCTTGACAATTTTATCCGCAAAGTTAGGAAATGAGGCCTTTTATTTGAATAAATGAACGTAGATCATATATTTATTGCACTATATATATGTATACTGACTTGGTGCAACATTTTCTTTTTTCTCTTTGCCTTTTGCAGAGTGATTAGTCAAGCAGTGATGATGAATTCCCTGAAGAATTTCTTCTCTACCTTGGAGCCAGTTCTTAGGAAAGTGGTATGTTACAAGGCTCTTTTCTTTTTTAGGTTATAAGAAATTCACCTAATTCCATACATGTTTCTGACTTTATTGTTGATTGTTTCACTATTTAAGATAAGTAATGAATCGTACATGTATATAGTCTGCATATTTTACTTTCATTTAAATTAAGATATACTATATTGAATGCATATTATTAAGTATACACCTAGATAAACCCTAATATAAGAAAAATCCCTAATAGTCAGTATGAAAAAAAGATGGTTTGATTAAATCTAACGTAATCTTTTCATTTTAATTTAATTATTTTAGGTGAATGAAGAAGTGGAGAATAGTCTTAAGCGATGCTCACGCTCTTTCACTAGGTCTCCATCATTTCAAATTCAATCACACGAACCATCAACCCTACAACTTATTTTTGCCAAAAGCCTTTCACTCCCTATATTCACAGACACTAAAATTGTCGACGTGGACGGTTGTTCCCTTCAAATCCTTCTTGTCGACACAAGTGGTGGCCAAATGGTTCGAGTCCCTCCCCCTCAAGCAATCAAACTAGAAGTAGTTGTTGTCGACGGAGACTTCCCTTCGGATGATCGTAACCCTTGGAGTAGCGAAGATTTTAACAACAATCTAGTGAAGGAAAGAACCGGGAAAAGGCCTCTACTTGCCGGAGATTACTTGACTGTAACATTAAGGGATGGAATTGCACCAATTGGTGAAATTGAATTTACCGACAACTCGAGCTGGATTCGGAGCAGGAAGTTCAGAATTGGTGCAAGAGTTGCTCCTGGGAGCTCTCAAGGTTTTAGGATTCGTGAAGCAATGTCGGAAGCTTTTGTTGTTAAAGATCATCGTGGAGAATGTAAGTTCTTCCGTCACATAAAATTACATACTTTTTCATTATTATCTTTATTCCTTTCTTAAAGAAAGTTCAATTCAAAATTTTAAGAAGTGACTGAACTAATCTCCATTGATAAATTACATGATATTTTTTATTAAAGTAGTCGATATCCAGATATCTTTTTGTAGCTAACTATCCAGATTAATAACAAATTATTTTTTTAGTTAATCTATCTGTATTTCATTTATGTACATGTTCCTTTTCATGACATAGAAATTAATATAGGGAATATGAGTGCAATGAACATAAAATAACACACTCACACATATCATTACCAACTTGTTCTTATATATATTTGATTCTTCACTGCCTAACACTTTTCTTGCGATAACATATTATCAAGTTGCTGTATGTTCTTCTGTCTATTATAATTTAATCGGAGTTGCCATCTTTAGTGTTATTGCATCAGTTCAAAAATCAATTTAAACATCAACTTGCTGTATAAATTTACACCTAACATTTTTAATAGCTTCAATTTGGACCAGCATTTCAATAGAAATCAATATTAATATATAAATAATTTCTTTTCACATATTTTTGGAAATTTTTGTGTTATGATAAATATGTTAATCACATCTCATCAATGACAAAGACAACAGGAAAGAGAATCTAAGTCTTGAGTCAACTTAATTTGTTGTTTCAGCGATGAAAAAATTAAACATATTTTACAATCTCTTGTTTCTGTGTAGTTATTTTTGTATGAAGAACCTCCAGTCAGGAGAGCTTACCTACTCATTTCACATGCATTAAATATTAGTTATATCTTCAGCTTCACCAAGTTGCTAGGCAAAAAAGTTATTTATATTGTATGTAAAAACAAAGAAAACTAATTTGAATTGTTAATTAAAATTAGTTAATGGAAAATTAGTACTATATGTTTGATCGATAAAAAATACAGATAATAATTTTGGTTTCATTCAATATTCTAATTAGCATATTCATTATTTTAGTCTCTTTCATATTGTGACGCTTAGAATCAAAATTATAACATGACTATTGTCACGCATATATTATGTTTTTTGCTTCATTTATAATAATTGTAATTTATTCTTTGTTTAATTAGTAATTAACCTGTGTAGATGTTCTTTCGATAAATATATTATTCATGAAAAAAAAAACAAATTTTATCTTTTGTTTAATCATATGATAAAAAAATTTCTTATATAAAAAAAGATTTGTTCAAAACTAGAATTTCGCATTTTTTTTGTTTTTTTATAAAGATAATTGATAATAAATATTTTTTAAGGTGAAATATATATAATATGAACTTTAATTGCTATTGTCTAGCAAGATTTATTCTCCTTTTTTTGGAGTCTAGCTAGTCAAATCTTAAGATTATTCGATTTGAATTAGATTGAAATAGTCTAGCCCCTACTTGACTTAAACGTGTTGAATTGTTACGTATATAATATATATTAGTTCTGATTTTACATATTCGTGATTATCAATGTAAGGAAACATGAATTTCTGCTTGTCAAGCGAAAATATAGTTATTTTATAGTCAAACGATATGAATTTAATCTTTACCGCTCTTGATTATTGATCAATTAAATTAAATTAATTTAGTACAAGGAAAAAACAAAGAAGATTTTTGCAAGTCCCAATTGACCTCACTTATATTCTTTGTGTGCTTGCAGTGTACAAGAAGCATCACCCGCCAATGTTGGAAGATGAGGTTTGGCGTCTTGAAAAGATTGGAAAAGACGGAGCTTTCCACAAAAAGCTTGCTGCTAACAACATTAACACCGTCCAAGATTTCTTAAAGTTGTCTGTTGTTGACCCGCCAAAGCTTCGAAAGGTATATTAAACTTAAATTACTTTTACATTTTGAAACTTTTTACATAGTTTTTAGCAAATTCACAAGTACTACACGTTAAATGATTTTGTTTATTAATGTGGAACAGATTTTAGGGAAAGGAATGTCGGAGAAAATGTGGGACTTGACAATTAAACATGCAAGAGAATGCGAAATGGGGAACAAGCATTACATTTTCCGTGGACCCAATTGGACCATTACCTTGAACCCGATATGCCAAGTTGTTGCTGCCTTAATCAATGGACATTCTTGCTCTACTAAGGATCTTCCCAACATTAATAGGGTATGAATTCGTGTAACTTAAAAAAAATTGCTAAAATTTACTCATGAGGGTAGCTAAGTTAAAATTCGTAAGCTAAATTTTGAATTTAAATTTTATGGGCAACAAATATTAGAAAAGTAAAATTGTTAAGATTTGTTCCCGGCCAATTTAATTCTTTTTTTTGTCATGTTGAATTAATGTATTTTTGGTAAATAGTTTATCTGGTAAAAATTAATTATATATCTTCATAACTTGACTTTTATTGTCTGTGTTGGTGCAGAGCTACATTGAGAGTTTAGTGAGGCAAGCATACGCAGCATGGAACTCTTTAGAAGAAGTTGTTGAAGATGCAAGTGAAAATACTGCTTTGCTCACACAAGGTAATATTCCTTCAGTTATCTCAACGACTGATTTGAGTAGTGGAATTAAGTAAAGGACTAAAGATCTGTTTTAATTACATTATAGGGACCTAATATAAAAACAATAGAAAATTCCTCTCATGCACGTAAAAATAAGGGGAAATTATATTAGGATTTTTTAGATTTATTATAATCTCTCATTGCGTCCCTAAATTTTGAAAATACTCTTATTATGTCCATGTTATTAAATGCAGTCAGTCAAAACTAACATGATATTATTTATTAAGGCACTCTCTTGTTGTCTTCTTTTATACATAGCTGTAATTATCACTGTAATTACCTCAAATATTATTAATTTTTGTTAGTTATGGCTGACGACATTTAAGAACAGAGATGCAATATAAGATTTTTCAAAATTTAGGGATGCAATGAGAAATTATGGTAAATCTTAGTAATACTAATATAATTACCCCTAAAAATAATTGGCCCCTATACGCCGATATTGGGTTGGTTTAGTGGAATGCACCGGCAACCTAGGACTTCACATCTTAAAGTTCGAGGCATAGATTAAAAAAAATAATTTGTACCTATATTTTCTGCTCAAGAAGTACTAACTGCTTTACAAATGACAGGTGAGATTGTTGACCAATGTCCCAATAACCATCGCCAAAATTCTTCTAAACAATTTCATCAAATTGGGTTCTCAAGGGATCGATACATGGACATGACAAGCCTATCCAACAGTCCAATAAATTTCAGCAATTGGCAAATGATAGCTTCACCAGACAATGGTGCACCAATTCACGAACATGGAGGCATCCACTACAGCATCTCCGACCAGTCTTCATCGGATGGTGAATTAACCACTCCAAGGTCTTACATCACCGGCAACTAGAATGGTTCCGGTTGGGCCGGGTTACTTTTGAATTGATCCGGCCTGCTAAGATCGGGCCAAACCTTCGGGCTGTTATAAAACTTCCAGAATTGATAAAATTATAGAACCTTGGGGAGTCAGCAGAATTGTGCATAAGAAACATAAGGAACTGCTTGGATTTGATCTGTCGCTGTGTAGCTACTGTTTGCTTAAATGACCAGGAAAGTTTATTTCGCAATTGGATGTATTTATATGCTGTAAAAGCAAATTGTCTAGCAGCTTCACACAGCATACAAATTGTTCGTGATGGCAAATCAGCTAGTTTCATGTATGATAAAATTAAAAGAGAGAGGTGGAGAGAGGGAAAAAAATATTTGATCTGGGTGTCAAATGTAGAAACAGAGACATAGTTTTGCCAAAAGGAAAACAACATCAGTTTTTTAAGTATTTTCACGTTTTAACTTGCTTCTTAAGATAATTGGCTTGTGGGTTGGGTATTTACGACCCAGTTTGCACTGTAAGACCAGATTGGACCAAGGGCTGGTTGAGCTCAACTGACCTAAACGAACGGACCATTACTTCGTGCGCTCAACTGACCTAAAAGAACGGACCATTACTTGGAGACGAAGGCCCGCCCACCCCTAC
>CAODLS010594949.1:0-11687 GCA_948243855.1 Flueggea neowawraea
CTAGAGATAGACATGACTCTCATGTAAGGTCTTTTGGTCTTAGGATTATGTCTGATTGGGACTAGTGCTAGTGGGAGATTGTTAGTGTAAGCCCTAGCCCCAATTCATTGTATATGTACCTTTTATTTTGGAAATAAAAATATGAAGCATTATTTTATCATTCATTTATTTTCTGTGCATATATGGTTGATAAAATGTCCATGAATGAATATTCAGCACTTGATTTATCAAGGTTAAGGACCTTGATAGTAGAACCTGGACGTGATAAAGAATTTTATTCTAAACATCCCTGGTCGATTATAACCACGAGAGTGGAAAATAAACTAAGACTAGTATGAGCTCTGTGCGATGGTCATGTTCTACGGGTCATGGATAGGGAATATCTATCAGAGTTCATAGATACAAAGTTTGGAACAAGGTATCTGAATACGATCCACTAATGAGAATACTGCATGGTGGCAAGTCATTCTTATGCAATGCTTATATCTGAATCCTCAAACCTAAAATCACTGTGGGGTCTTTGGTGATTTGTCGTATACTTTGACATACTTAACATGGTCGTAACTGGTTGAGAATTATGGGTATGATTGGGTATGCGGGGAGTCTCGCAAAGAAACATGGGTGAAGCGAAGGGATTTCTCCTCCCGTTAAAGAGAGATGATATCACCGACCACTTGATTGGTAGAGATTGAGTAGTGCATGGCCACACCCAAATGAAATGATGTGAGATATCATTTATTTGACCTAATCAATCTTACCAGATAGTCAAGAAAATAATTCAGCAATGAATAAGGATGACTAGGTCAATGTCTTATGCTAATTAGGATATCGAGAGGCAAAGGATCGTATAAGGTTGCATTAGGTCTTATTAATACCAATTAACATCTATTTAGTTTGGGTAATCATAGTGTCTTGCTAGAGACTACCTATGATTTATGGGCTCAAGACCCATTGCTAACATTGAATAGACATACAGGATCGCACACGATCAAAAACTAGGTTAAAGGTAAAATCGTTTTTTTCCGGGGCATTTATTTTATTGGATAAAATAATTTTGGGTCATATGAGGCCCACATTGGATGTGGATTTCAGCCTGGACAAATATTTTATTAAATAATTTAATGATCAAAATTGAAAGAAGAAAAGAGAGGAAGAGGTTGTGTTGAAAAAGGATTCTTAAAACTTAAATAAGTTTGGTCAAAATTGGACACTACATTTGATGATTTTTTGGCCGGTTTTTGTGATAATTTTCCAGTAGATATTGTGGTGTTTTGAGTGCCTAAAAACACTCATCATTTGAGAATTTTAAGGTTTTTTATTGAAGCAAAATTCGGCTAACAAAGGTGTGCAAAACCTTGACTATTTTCAACACAACATTCTGTCCAATGTCCAGCCGATTTTGAGAAAAAAAAAGAACTAAAAACCCTTCTTGTTTTCTTCTAAAGCCTTCAAAACAAGTTCTGGTTATTGTTTAAAAGAAAGAGATATCATTCTCTTTGCCAAAAATCAAAACCGAATGCCCTAGGTTTCATAGGACAGATTTTTGTTGTTGCTAGCACATCCCCTTTACCACATAGTTTTTGGGTGTGTGTGAACTTAGAGAGGAGTAGCCATTGATAGTCCTTTTCATTGGCATTAAGGAGGTAGAAAGGTACCTTAACTTCAGTTTTAGTATGGGCTCTTCTGGTGTTAAACAATTTGCACACATAGCTTGCAAGAAGAAGGTATAAAATTCTGCATCATTGTTTCTTTGTTATTGTGTTTTGATTATGTTTTTCGTGAGTGTATCTTAGTTGGTTTTCGATGAAAATTGTTTTCTTCCACTGTTTTAAACTTTTTTAACGTATATCAAAGCCCAACAAATCAAAATTTTGCCACGTAGGCATAATAATAATAATATTATTATTATTTTTAAGTCAAAATATATCACATAGATATTAGAGTCAAAATCATATATAATGGATAAGGGACCAGAAACTAGCGTGATATGGACTCCGCCAATAATCACGAGGGGTGTGTACCTGCCAACAATGGTGATGGGGACTTTGACTTTATCAATATCAGATCATGTGCCTGATCAGGGCAACATGGCTACCGACAACCCGGTAGCTAGGTTATAATAATCATTGGTATACCAAAGGCTACGTACCCCATAGCATAGGTGTCTCATCTCTAAAACATATACATAATATAATTAAATCAAAAGTCAATCGGTCAGGTGACCGAGCATATCAAAACCAAATAAGGATATATAAGATATAACTTATATACTGAAGTCTAAAACATAGTCAATGATTTTTCCAAAACAATTCCCATAATTCATATATATATTTCAGAAACAGAATCTTTATTTCAAAAATATATCCAAAAATTCAAACAAATATCATTTACATAAAACTTATCAAAATTCCCAAAATAGGGTCCATAAACAAAGTGAACATATCAAAATTTATTTCCAAAATATACCAAAAAAAAATAATATAATTAATTTATATTACATTTTCAGAAATAAATTAACCTTTCAGGAATATAGAATTTTTCAAAAATAGAGCGTTATTAATATTTTCAAATATTAATAACTTTCCAAAAATACGTCTCGTCTTTTATCAAAATTCTTAAAATTTCAGAAACAGATTTAAATCAAACAAGTCCTCACATAGACAAATTTTAGGATTTTCGATCATTTGATTAATCCAAATTACATGCTATGATTATAGCACAACAAAACGTATAAGTCAAAGAGACACAGCCTATGTGTCTGAAGCTGTCATCCATTCACCTGGACACTAAGCTAATAATCCGGTCACGATCCACTGGTGAAGGATTGGTTGCCTCATTAATGGAACATAGCTGAGACAAAATATTTTACAAATAAATCAATATGGTGACTGTGGCAGTGCAGAACACATATGAAATGCAAATTTATACTCGGACGTCATCGACGTCAGAAATCCTATTTTGATCGAGGATCTATCACTCACGGCCCAAAAATCAAAATCAATGTAAAATTATGATTTAATCCTCGACTTTTGTAAAATTATACTTTGGTCCCTAAAAGCTCCGAAATTAATAATTAATTCCCAAACTTTCAGAAATTAAAATTAAATCCTCCAAATAACTCAATTTATGAATAAAACCTCAATTTTCTCAAAATTGCAAAATTACCTAATATTTTTAAAAATTACAAATCTATATCATATTTTTCCAAAATTACAAATCTGACCCTCATGTCAAATATTAGACCCAGTCCTCCAATTATTTCAGAAAAATCTGAATTTTTCAGTTGAGTACTTGCGACGGAAACAATATTTTCAAGAATGCGACAAAACACGAACCGGGTGGAACCCGATGTTCGCAATGGTTCCAATCAACTCAAATCAACTCCTTGAACCTAAATCTACCCTCGGTTTCACCCAAAACTCGTTAGAACCATCAAAATCGTCGGACCCATTTTCGAACCGAATTTAACCTATTTGATTAAATCATCAATTCTTAATTTTTAAGCTAGATTCATGCATTTTCAACCTCAATCCATCATTTTTTTTCCAACAAAAACCAACTCAAATCCATCCAAAAATTACGAAACCCGAACCCTAAAAATCCATTTTCGGCCTCAAATTCGAAACCCATAAAAACACATCTATATAACCATGAAACCAAGCAAGAACAGGAGAGAGAGAGAGAGATGATTTTTTTGGATTTGTGAACAGTGGACGACGAAGAAAGAAGAAGAAGAGGGGTCAGGTTGGTCAGGTCGGCTGGGTTTTAAACCCTAAACACGAAACGACGTCATTTTGCTGCAAACTGGCATAGTCACGCACACATACGACATGCAGAAGAAGTGGATAAATTAACTCAATTAACATAAAAAAACATAAAATTAACTCTTCAATCACCAAAAATAAAATTTAAAATAAATTTCCAAATTATCGAAAATAATTATTCCAAAAATAATTATCCACCAATAATTATTCAAAATAATTACTCCAAGTATAATTATCCAAAAATAATTACAAAAAAATAAATATACGAGATATTACAGATAAGAATGGAGGAAATCACTTACTTTGCTCCTAGGATGCAGTAATTATTCAAAATTGATGATTTCTAGGTTTCCTATCAAATTTTCTAAGCAAATGTGTTCTTCTCCTCTTTTCTCTCATTTTCCCCTTCTATTTTCCCTCAATTAGGTGACCTAAGGATGGAACAAATGAGTCCTACTTGATTAACATCAGATTTTATCATCTTCATCCTAAGCACAAGGTGGTGACATGCTTAGGAGGTCCAATCAGGGGGTTCCACATTTCTTCTTCTTATCAACTCTATTTCTTATGTTTTTGACACCTAAATAGGCCAAAAACTACAGAAACCAAATTTAAATTATTTATACAACTACCCTAATGTTTTTAAGAAACCACCTATTAACCATTCTTTTGTAATAGCCTAACTTTTGAACCTTGATTGTCCCACCAATAAATCTTTTGTTACTCTAAAAATTATTCTAAAGTATTCTCTAACCATATGGGCAACGTATGCAACTTCAAATCAATGTATATTGTATGCAATACATGCTCGTGTATATTCGGTTTTGGTCATGGTCATGACAGGTGAAGAACCAATATCCACTTCCGAGGATAGATGATATGTTCGACCAGTTGCATGGTGCGGAATGGTTTCCTAAGATCGAATTGAGGTTGGGATATCATCAGTTGAGGATCAAAGGTGAGGATATTCCAAAGACATCGTTCCAAACTAGATATGGTCACTACAAATTCTTGGTGATGTCGTTTGGATTCCCTAACACGCCAATGACATTCATGAATTTAATGAATAGAGTCTTCAGACTGTATTTGGATCGGTTCATAATTGTTTCCATTGATGACATTTTTATCTACTCGAGGAGTAGGGAGGAGCACGAGGACCACTTGAGGTTAGTGCTGCAGGCTTTGCGGGAACATCAGCTTTATGCTAAGTTCTCAAAGTACAAGTTCTGACTCAAACAAGTGACATTATTGGGACACGTAATGTTTAGAGAAGGCATTATGGTAGATCCTAAGAAAGTGGAGGCAATACTCCATTGGGAGAGGCGTAAGACCCTTACAGAGATTCGAAGTTTCCTTGGTTTAGCTGGGTATTACATGAGGCTTATCCAAGATTTCTCGAGGATTACTGCACTTATGACTCGGTTAACTCAAAAAGGGGTTAACTTTGTTTGGTATGATAAGTGTGAGGATAGTTTTCAAAAGTTGAAGAAGTGTCTGACTAGCTTCAGTTTTGGTTCTACCGTCGGATTGTAAAGGTTTTGCGGTGTATTGCAATGCATCGGGAGTTTGTCTAGGTTGTGCATTGATGCAAAATGGTAAGGTAATTGCCTATGCATCGAGACAGCTTAAGAGGAACAAACAAACTATCTGACGCATGACTTGGAGTTAGCAGTAATGGTGTTTGTACTCAAGATCTAGAGGCATTATCTTTACGGAGAGACTTTTAAGATCTTCACAGATCATAAGAGTTTGAAGTACATTTTTTGGCAGCGATACCTGAATCTAAGAAAGAGATGTTGGCTAGAGTTGCTGAAGGATTATGATTGCACCATATCAAATCATCCTGGTAAGGCTAACATTGCTACCGATGCTCTGAGTAGGAAGTCGGTGAGTAGCTTAGCTCATATATCTGTTGAGAGATGACCTACAGTGTCTGAATGGCAATGTCTGATGGAGTCTGGAGTTGAGTTATAGTTTGATGATTTAGGGGTGTTATTTGGTCATATTGAGGCGAGACCTATACGGTTAAATCAGATTAGGGAGGTTCAGAAGGAGGATTCTGAGTTCCATATTTTGATTGAGAAATTTAAGTGTTCTGGTGTACCTGGGTTCAGTGTTGATGACTTTGGAGTCATTTGGTTTGGACTGAGGTTATGCTTACCATCTTCTGGTGGTTTACGCGAGGAGATTATTACCGAGGATCACAGTTCTGCATATTTTGTGCACCCGAGTTATATTAAGATGTATCGAAATCTTCGTGAGTCATATTAGTGGCCAGGGATGAAGAAGGACATCAGTGAGTTTGTTAGTCTGTGTTTTACCTATCAATGCACTAGCGTTCTTCTGGATTATTGCACTAGATGCCCATTCCAGAGTAAACTATAAGAAGAGTTGGGTACTCAATTGGATTTTCGTATAAATTTTTATCCACAGATAGATGGTCAGTTCGAACGTACGATTAAGAGTTAGGAGGACATGTTGAAAGCATGTGCTATAGACTTTGCTAGGAGTTGGGATTCTCATTTGCTTGTGGTAGAGTTTGCTTACAACAACTCGTACCATTCGAATATCGGGATGGCACCATATGAGGCATAGTATGGTAGGAAGTGTAGATCTCCCATGTGTTAGGCTGAGGCTGGTGAGAGAGAGCCGCTAAGGCCAAATCTCATTTTGGAGACTATTAAGAAAGTCAGATTGATTCAGGAGAGGATCTAGACTGCTCATAGTCATCAGAAGAGTTACACTGATCCAAAGTGTAAACATTTAGAGTTTGTTGTTGGTGACTATTTATTTCTCAAAATATTGCTAACGAAGGGCGTTATGAGATTTGGAAGAAGGGCAAGTTGGGCCCAAGATACATTGGTCCATTTGAGATTATAAGTTGGCACTACCGCCTCTATTTGCTTATGTCCATCCAGTGTTTAATATCTCACTTTTGCAGAAGTATGTCTCTGATCCGTCACATGTTTTGGCAACACAGTCAGTTGAGGTTAGGCCCGAGCTATCTTACGACAAGGCTTTTGTGAGGATTATTGATCGTAAGGTTAAGAGATTTGAAAACCAGGAGATAGCTTCAATGAAGGTGATTTGCAGGCACCATTCAGTTGCGGAGGCCACTTGGAAGGCCAAAGATGAGATATGGTGCAAACATCCACACTTGTTCGACTCTGCAGATTCATAGGTTGGTACCTTCTGTCTTTGTTCTAGTTCATCTATTCTCTGCATATTTTATCTTTGTCTCTGTTCATGCATACTTAGCATCTATGTCTCCACATTGTATCTTTGTATCTATTTCTGCATACTCTGGCATTGCTTTCTTCATTTTGAGTCCAAGTGAGCTAGAACTGTGATAGATTCATAGATTGGTATTCTATGATTTATCTGTTATTTTTGAGGTTATGATTTGATTTGGGTATTTAGACTTGATGTCTATTGAATAGATTTCGAGTTACCCCGATTTGAAGATTTAGGTTTGATTTTAGCTTGATTTGGCTTGTCTGGAAATTCGGGGATGAATTTCTTTTGAGGGGAAAAGTATGTAATATCCCGTCAGATTCTGATAGCATTTTCTGTAGCTTTTTCATTCTGTCCTAATTTGATCTTAAGGATTTTGAGTATTGGGTGATGATCTTTGAGGTTTGATGATGGTACTTAGGCATTGCTTGGTATTATTAAACCTCGGGAGTGATTCGATAGGTGTTCGGAAGCAAAAGGAGTTGAGAAGTGACGTATGGCTAGGAATAATGTGCATTGTCCAGTTGAGGGATGTACGTTATCTGGGAAAAATCAAGACGTACATTGTAGAATACAAGACGTACGTTATGTATTAATTTGGATGATCAACATACATTGGTATTTGAAGACGTACGGTGTGGTGAAATATCTGAAATTAGGAGCTTCTGTAAGTCATATAATGTACGTTGCTAAATGAGGACGTACGTTGTGTAAGTGTGTAATGTACGTTGCCTCAGAAATGACATACGTTGCCTTTGAAATTGCTGAAACGGTGTGTTTCAATCTGCAACTCCTTAAAACGTTCAAAACCTGACCCCTTCATTATTTTAACTCTATGTTCCACACAAATCTCTCTCAAACCGTCTGAAACTCTTCCTCATTGTTCCCCCATCATTCCTAATCATTTTTCGAGGTAGGATTACATATCTTTCTTGGTTTTTAACTCATTTTCATGCTTAATTTCTGGATTTCTTTATTTGGCCGAATTCTTCTAATTTTTTGATGATTTCTATTGTAATAAAGTTAGAGAATGTTTGAATAGGCTAGAGTATATATATGTATATACACACATATATACACACACACACACATATATATATACATACATATATATATATATATATATATATATATAGACACATACACACACACACACACACATATATATATACATACATACATACATGCATACATATATATACATATATATATATTGTAATATTCCGCCCATTCTGGTTAGGAGTCCTGTAGATTTCTAACCGAGTCTGATTTGATTTTGAGGGTAATCAGATGTATTTTGCTGAGGATTAGGTGTTATCAAATCTTGAGGGAGGTCCGATGCACGTGGGGAAGCATGGAATGTCAAGTATGTGACTAGAGTTTGAACAACGTATGTTGTACATTGAGGAAGACGTATGTTATTTGGAAAGCAACATAACGTACGTTGTAGAGGTATGACGTACGTTATCTGGGACACGAGGATGATCAACGTACGTTGGCTGGGAACGACGTACGTTGAGATGTGTTTCGTTGAAACCGTGACTACTGAATGCATCACAACGTGCATTGTGAGGCATGACGTATGTGGTGCGCCACCAGAACTTACGTTGTCATTGAGTATAATGTACGTTGCCTTTAAAATTGTCAAAACGGTGCATTTTGATCTACAGCTCTCAAAAATGCCCGAACCCGACACATTTCTTCATTTTCTCTCCATTTCTCACTGCAAACTCTCTCAACTCGTCTGGAGTTCTCCCACATTTCTCCCCTAACGTTCCTAAACCACTTATGAGGTAAGATTAACATCCTTTCTTCATTTTTAACTCATTTTCATGCGTTAATTCATATAATGCATTTTTACCTGAAATCCATCTAGGGTTCAAATTTCTGGTGTTTCTGAGTTAATGAATTCTAGGGGTTGTTAGATTAGACTTTATTGAGTTTAAAGGAACATGATTCAAGTTTTGAATCAAAGGAATTGATGACTTTTTAGAAGAACTAGAGTTAGGTTTGATTTGGATGATTTTGGGTTAATTGTGATGTTTATTTGCAAAATTTGAGGGATTCCTGTTCAGGGGATGAATTTGAGTCCGGATGTATGTTCGATTTCATCGGGTATCGGGCATAGAGTAATTTTGACATTTTTGCAAATATTTTCTGTAGCGGTAGATTTTGGGGTGTTTTTGCAAATAATTTTTGTCGTAGATAGATTTGTAAATTTTAGAGGGCTGAGGGATAGATTTGTGATGGTTGAAACATTGGGACTGACTTGTAATTTTACGAGTCAAAGATTAATTCGTAGTTTCTGAGAGTTCGGGGAAGAATTTGAGGATTCTGACTTATAGAATGCGAGTTGGTAATCCAAAGATACCTCGGAAACTGTTTCACAATTTGTTGAGTCTCGGGGAGTAAAACCTAATTTTACATTGGTCGGGGCCAAACTGTAATTTCATGTATATTTTGAATTTTGGATCGAAAGTGATAGATTCAGTTTCGGATTATATTTTGGGCGACTTCGAGGGTTTGTACTTGCATTTGCATATCATGAATTTGGTATTGCCACAGTACCATATTTTGATATTTGTGATGTTTGTATGTATACAGCTTCATGTTCTTGCCAATGAGACCAACCACCGACTAATGGGGCTTGACTTGTGTTTCTGCTTGGATTTCTATGTGAGTGAATAGCAGCTTAAGACACATTGGTTGCATCTCGATCTCCTATTTACTAATTCTTGATGTGTTGGCTATAATACGAAAATGGACTTGGCTAAGATGTAAACTGGTTATTTGTGTAATAATTAGTGTTGGTTTTGAAATTGATATATATGTATTATTTATCTTTGCTTTGATTTTAATGCTAGATTTCATGCTATGCATTTTGTACTATATGTTAGTACGTTTTGGTTTTCGATATGGGACATTTGTGCTACGAGGCACGTAGCCTTTGGTATACCAATGATTGTTATAGCCCAGCTAGCAGGTTGTCGATAGCAATGTTGCCCCAATCAGGACATGATTTGTTATTGACATAGGCGAGTCCTCATCATTTATGGCTGCTCCACACATTTTGTGATATATGGCAGAGTCTATATCATGCTTGCTTAGTCCCATATCGCTTGTATATGTTTTGACATGAAAATGTAGATTGAAAATCTGAAATGATTTTATTACGCCTACGTGAATGTTGGTTGCTTTGTGTGCAAATGTCTTTGAAATTATTTTCGAAAGGCTATTACTTATAAAGCGTGTGTGTGTGTGTGTATATATATATATATATATATATATCTATGAATGTTGCTTGTGGTATTTCTGAACTGTTTTCAAAATAGTCTTTGTGAGGCACGTATGAGGCGATCTAGAGTGTTATTCCTCTCTGTGCTTGACCTTGTTTTAATTCTGACTGTGGTTGATTCTATCTTTCAGGTGCACAGATTTTGGGTTCTGCAACTGTTCCGCATCCCGGATAGCCGTGAGGAGTCTTTTGGTTAGTGATGCTTATTGATCGGGCTCTTTTGTTTTTGTTAGAGCTCCGCACCAGGATGCTGAGGGATTACTGGGTCGTCCATATAATCTGATGTATATATTTTATTTGATTTTATCAGAGTATATTACCATATATATTTTGGAACTTATTTATATATTGAGTTATTTAAATATGTTTACTTAACAAATGTTTTTCCAAAATCTTTTGGAAATTAAATGTTTGGGTAGAAATTATGATCTTTGAGGCTTGTGGGAGATGGGCCAAACTTCCATAGACGGTTCACCCCATACGCCGGTCATGGTCCCGAGAATGGGTCGTGACAAAGGTGGTATCATAGCGCTAGGTTCTCGGATAGTTTGGGTCTGGTGTGGAGCTTAGGTATCTTTTGATTGAGTCAATATGATTTGCTTCTGTGCATTCTTTGATCTTTGGCTCAGGACTTTGGCAATCACTTGCATATTGATGTTGTATACGCGATTTGTTTTTTTCGTAGATATAGATCATCCTCGCGGTAGAGGTCATGTTAGAGGCCATGGGAGGCCTAGAGGCAGCCTGTTGAGGCTGTTGACCATTCTATAGCCGACCAGTATGATGCGGCTAGTTAACATAAGGTTGTCGCACCAGGACCACCACCCCAGCCTTTTCCTATTGGTGAGATGGATGCTTTAGAGGGGTTTACTCAGGTCCTTATGAGGGTAGAGGCACTTTAATCGGTCAGGATGCTGGAGGCCAGCCTGTTCTGCCTGTTGCAGCACCACCAGTTCATCCACTTCAGCCTGAGGCAGTTGCAGTACCTTTACCTGCTATAATTCCCGCATCATCCCAGTCTGATGCTAAGTCTCATCTCGCGAGATTTATAAAGCTTTCTCCTCCTAGATTTTTGGGCAAATTGGGGGAGGAACCTCAGGATTTTACATTTACAATAGAGCAGTGTTTTGAGGCCATGGAGCTTACGGATGACGCTGCGAGGGTGGGATTGGCCTCATTTCTATTGGATGGTCGAGTTGCTAAGTGGTGGCAATACCAGAGGTCTCATAGAGTATTCACATGGGAGAAGTTCAAGTTTGAGCTCACTTTGTCTGTTCTTCATCCGAGTGAGAGATATAAGAGGGCAGACCAATTCAGCGAGTTTTGTCAAGAACTGGGCATGTCCGTGAGTGAGTATGAGGACAGGTTCTTGGAGCTGAGCCGATATGCACCTA
>CAODLS010595006.1:0-14662 GCA_948243855.1 Flueggea neowawraea
AATCCTTAGATTAGTCCATTTTCATAAGCATGTTTAGCACATCATCAAACATAATAGAAGTTTCAAGACACAACCTATGCATCTGAAGCTGCTATCCACTTACTTGGATGTCCAAGCTAAATCACCAATAAAGCCCCGCTAGTTGGTGGCTGGTCTTACTAGTTGGAACAAGAAGCTGAACATGAACATACATAACATATATCAAAATGAGGTACTATGGACTATACCAAATGTATCATATGAAAATGCAATGCAAACTTCCATAACTGCTGAAACATATATTGAAAGTGAAACATCACTATCGATCATAAATTCATAATCTACATAAAATTACAGTTTGGTCCTGACCACTATAAAATTACGTTTTAGTCCCCGAGACTTGGAAAATTTTAATATAGTCCTCAAAGTATCATTAAATTATCAAGAGGTCCTCCATAAGTCAGAATTCCTAAATTCATCCCTAAACTCTCAAAAATTGCAATTTAATCCTTAACTTGTAAAATTACAAGTTAGTCCTCAATTTTTTTCAAAAATTACAAATCCATACCTCTACTTGTCCAAAATTACAATTCTAGAGCTCAAGTTTCTAAAATTACAAATTTGACTTCAACTTTCCAAAATTTATAGAAATACCAAAACATAAAGTTTTATTCTCAAAAAGACCTAACTTTCTATTCGATCAATACCCGATGTATCCAATGATACGCATTGTTGCCAAACAACTTCAGAAACATTAATCAATCATCAATTCCATCAAACAAACTCCAAATAGTCTCAAAATCATCAAAACCTAACCTAACCCTAACCAACACAATAACTCATCAAATCTATTGATTCAAGGCTCAAATAATGTTCCTTTAACCTCAATGAACTCTAATCTAACAACCCTTAGCATCCATTAACACAGAAACATCCACAAATTCGAACCCTAGACCCATTTGGACCAAAACAGATTCTATAGATTAATGCATGAAAGAGATGTTAAATCCAAGAAAGAGATGTAATCTTACCTCTTAAAATGATTATGGATGATGGACGAACCAAGCTGAAAAGTCCCAGATGAGTTGAGAGAGTTTTGAGTGATTGGGGAGAGTAATAAATGAGAAAGTCGGGTTGTTGAACACTTTAAAGGCGTCTGAAACGCACCTCACGTACGTCAATCTATATCTCACGTACGTTAAGGTACCTTTACGTACGTGTCTAGACATCTCACGTACGTTATCGGGGATAAAAATCGATTCTGGACGCACCAGACCCAACCTCACGTACGTCACCCCCAAATCTCACCTACTTGAATCATCCTGGAAGCCTAGCTCACCTACACGACACATTATTCTCACAGACGTGAATCTTAATTGCCTTACGTACGTTAGGCTTGGCCTTACGTACATAAGGTGTCTTGATTCTCCCTTTTTGACTTCTCCACTACCAAACTCATCCCGAATCATTCCCAACACTTAACAACATCCAACATAACATAATTTCATCATAAATATAAATACCATCCACTGGTATTCCAAAGGTCCTCAATGTCAAATTCAAAAATTACAGAGATCATAATTGAAAAGTACGGAATATTACAAAAATAATCGGAGGAAAAGAGAAGCCATGAAACGTGCGTTTTGTGTGTCAAACCCTGCTACAGGTTGTTTTTTTCTTCATGCTGTCGTTTGGGATGCAAGCCTGTCGTCCAAATGAATCAGTTGCATGGTTTGGTCCTTTAAATAAAAAAAACACACCGTTTCAATTGGGTTTTAAATATCAGATTCTTCCACCACCCATACTAACGTTTCTTCTGTTTAAATATCAGATTGCACCGCCCAAATTTTAGTTTCTTGTTATTAAATCATTCTTCCACCGCCCACATTGCAGTCTTTCTCTTAAAATATCTGAACCCACCGCCCACACTGCATTGCTACTCATTTCCTTCACTATTTCACACCTCCATCACGTCGTCCTTCACCTCCATTTTCTTTCCATTAATTCTTCTCTTCAATCGAAGGTAAGAAATTGATTCCAATTTGTTCCTTTGCTTTCATTTTCTGCTAATACATCATTTAAAGTTGTTTATTCATGAGTTTGATGGAAGCATAGCCACGGTTTTGGAACATTTTTGTTAATAGATTTGAGGTTGTAGTTTTGTTAAATATTAATAGACATAAGTTGGAAATAATGAATAAGAGTTGAACATGGTGATGAGAGTGTATTGAGCATTGAAAGAGTGGTCCTTATGAAATGGGTGTAGTCTGTTATGAGGGTTGATGGAGGAAATGAAGTATGTGATTTAAATTTGTTTCTTCGAGGGAGATATTGTTGGACCGTGAATGCTACGACTGAATTTTTAGTGGAATGCTCATGGGTTTGATGATTGGGGAAGAGATTAGATTCGGGTGATGTTGAGATTTAAGGTTGGAACCTTATGAGAAGAGAAGAATACTCTGACTTCGTTGGTGTTGAACTTGGCTTAAAGGAGTTGTGAAAAATTAAGAACATACAAATAGCCATGATTCTTTTTGGACTGCTGTACTCATTTTGGGCATAGAATCAATAGTAACTTTACAGAAACTTAGAATACATTTTTGTAAATATGTATAAGTTGGAGAATCAAATTGTTATCAAGGAGAAGTTTAAAAACCAAGTAGTAACCTTCCATAAATCCAGGAATTTATTTGGAATTTCCTATAAGTCGGGAGATCAGTTTGAAATTTTACATAGATTTTGATTTTCGAGACGAGCGATAAATCTTTGACCGAAATAGGGTTTTTGACATCGAATGAGTGTCTGCATTTGCATTTTCATTGTATGCATTTTGGTATCGCCACAGTACCAGTATCACGTCTTTGATTTCACACTGATAGTTATTTCAGCTTCGTGTTTCGGTAGGCGAGGTCAGCCAGCCACCAGTGGTCCGTGGCTGGGTCATTCAGCTTGGATATCTAGGTGAATGAATGTCAGCTTCAGACACATAGATTGTGTCTTCTAACCTATATTTGTTTTTGTTATGCTACGACCATAACAAGTAATCTTAATAATGAAAGGATTGGAAATCCTTAAATCTGAACTATGTGAATGTAATAACTTGGTTTTTTCTGACCATTTTTTTTGGTAATTTTTCCGTTGATTTTTTTTGAATTAAATTATTTTTGACGGATTAATTTTATTTTGAAATATCATTAAATTAATTAATGATATTTTGGAGTGTTAAATTTTTGTTGGTGTTAATATAATTTTTTTGAAGTGTATTGGGGAGTTAAATTGAGTGAAAATTGGTTGGAATTGGAAAAAGAAAGAAAATGGGAAGAAAAGAGAAAGAAGAGTGAACTACAGGTCATTCAGCGTTTTGTTCCAAACGGCGTGTCATCTGGTACGTGTGCGCTATCGTCCGTGTGAGAGAAAACGACTTGTCGTTCGGTTGAAAGCTTAAACAACCTATCGTTTTAAATGAAACGACGTCGTTTTGGCCTTAAAACCCAGCAGCCCATATTCTTTTATTTCTTCCTCTTCTTCGTTTTTTCTTTGCTTCAAACACCGAACCCTCTCTCTCTCTCTCTCTCTTGACTCTCTCTTTTGAATTTGTCTCTCTCACCCGTCTCTCTCTTTTACAAAAGTTGGGGGACTTGACTGGAATTTCACATAGATTTCGATTTTTGAGGTTTTGGAGTTAGATATTCGACCGAGATAGGGTTTTCATCTTAAGTCGAGTGTCTGCATTTGCATATCATGCATTTTGGGTACCGCCGCAGTACCAGTATCATGTCTTTGATTCTGTCTGATATTGTTTCAGCTCCATGTTCTGGTAAGCTTGGTCAGCCAACCACCGATGGTCCGTGACTGGGTTGCTCAGCTTGGATTTCCAAATGAGTGAAATGATATATTCAGACACATAGGATGTGTCTTATTTAATCAATAACAAGAAAATGTTTTTTGCAAATGATATATTTCTGAATTTGTACTTCCTAGAGAAGAAGATTCGTTTCCGCTTCTGAATTTGGATTTGTTTTTGAAAAGAAATTATATATTCATTTATATAAATATTTTGGAAATATTCATATTCTTTGAAATCTGTTCTTTAGTTTTTGCAAATCGGTTTTTGCATGATTTGTCAGTGGTACTTCCACTGTTACATGTTTAAATTTTGCATTTAAATTTTTGGCATAAAATTTAATCAACTGTTCTGACTCGGAACACTTATGTTACGGGGTTTAGCGTAACCTTTGGTATACCATAGTGAAGACTTATTTATCAGGATAGGTGGTAACACTCAGTTACCAGGGTAGGTGGTAACACTCACTCATCAGGTTAGGTGGTGACCCGTGTGTCTAGCTAACACACGTGTGAGATTGTCTTGTGGCGGAGTGCACGTATGAGACGTTATCAGTGGTGGAGTCCACATATTTTGATTAGTGGCGGAGTCCACATATGATTTGACTTTGGTCCCACGTCAGATATGTTTGGTGAACCTGTGTTGTTGCTCATTTTCTCGTAGTATATTTTTCAGTAGTTTGACAAAGTATATCTTGCTAGAGCACGTGGACTACAACGCTCATAGATGTACTTAGATCAATTCCGTCTGATATAGCTTAGTGATCCTTAGGGTGGACAAAATACTAATTTGAGCCACTAAGGTTGTCGGCTGCTAGCCCTTTTGAGTCGGGTAACATTTGGACTCCTAAGGTTGCTATTTTATTTTGAAATGATCTAGTCAACACAGTTTTAGTATAATACGAGAATATGATCAGTGAGTATCAGTTCTGTTTAGTTGGAAACTGGTTTTACATGACACGTTTTGCTAAAGTGAAAGTTTCTGTATAAAATAAAAGTTTTTGTATAAAGTGAAAGTTTCTGTATAAAACGAAAGTTTCTGCATAAATCGTAAATTTTTGCATAATATAAAATTTTTCTGCATAATCTGAAAATAAGTTTTTTTTATATGTCTACTTGTTTGTTGTTTGCTTTGGTTGCAAACGATTTCGAAAATGAATTTCAAAACTATTATTCTATACATAGCATGTATACATATATATATACACTTATATTGCTTACGGTATTTTGAACTGTTTTCAAAACGGCTTTTGTGAGGCACGCATAAGGCATTCTGGAGTGTCTTTTCCTCACTAGGGTCCTTACCCCTTTCTCTTTGTTTCTTGTCTATTTTTCCATTATCTATTTCTCAGGTTCACATTTTGGCATTCGATAGTCGTCTGGTATTTTGCACCTAGTGAGGCGTTCCACTTGATAGTGAGTACCCTCTCGTTTCGGGCTCAATTACGTATTTCTTAGTTGCTGTACACCGGTATTACTGTGGGATTATATTCTGTAAACTTATTTGATACTAAGTATGATTTATTATTTGTCTAATGTTTTAATATTATGAAAACTTATGTTTTTAATGAATTTAGATATTGATTTATTAACTGTTGAAAATAGTTTTCCTCGTACGCCGGTCATGGCCCGATCTTGGGTCGTGACAGTGAAAACTCTATTGTGGAAACTTAGTTTTCTATGGAAATTTCGATGGTTTTCAAGCAAATATCATATTTTGATATTTATCATGGTTTTGAAAATCTTAATATATTCTCCGTAGAGAATACTTTGTTCAGTACTTGGAAACATTTTGATAATAAATGTTTTGTGAACGATTTGATATATTTGAAGAATATTTCTTCTGAATTTGAGTATGATTTTTGGGATTAATATTCCGCTTGTTTGTATGTGTACATTTGAATATTTTCAAATACGAGTATTTTGATTTATAAGAAGAAAAATATTTTTCCGAAAAAGAATATTTTGCTGAATTCGTATTCCTATGAAATAAAGGTTGTTTATTTCATTTTGTCTATTGATTTATGAAATCAGCTATTGTATGATTTGATAGTGGTGTAACCACTAATAGGTATTTGAATTTTTGAATACATTTTCGGTAAAAATTATGGTTTAATTATGATGACTTGAGACAACTCAGTTACGGGGGCAAACCGTGACATTTGGTATACCAATGCTTTGAGAAATCCCAGCTACCAATGTCACGACCTAAATCTGGCCATGACCGGCATACGAGGAAAACCGTCTATGAAAGCTCGACCCATCTCGCACAAGCATCGGAGACAACATTTATTACATAAATACATTTGATTCCAAAACAAATACATAGTACAAAAACTTCACTTGTTTCAGAGCAAAACATTTATTTAAGAAAATATTCTTAAAACCAAAAATAACATTTTCTACAGAGTAAACCTTGAAATCCATAACAACGATTATTTTTAAAATTATAATAAATATTAAAACATAATATTTATTTTAAAAACCATCAAGGTCCCCACAACAAAGGCTTTCCCATAGATCTGATTTTTAGGATTTACTATCCTTTAATTATTCCAAATTTCATACTGAGTCAACACAGAGAAAACATATATAGAGTTCAGATGACATAGCTTATGTGTATGAAGGTGCTACCACACTCATATGGACGCCGAGCAAATAGTCTTGAGCACGGTCCACCAGTGAATGACTGGTCACCTCGGAAGTCCAATCGAGTTGAATACATAATTCATTAGACAAACATCAGACACGGTAACTGTGACATTACAGAGTATGCATGCAATGCAGATGTTCGTCCCAAACCACGACAGATTTAAATCCTAATGCGAATGAAAATCTATCACTCTCATCTAAAAAATAGAAATTTAGGTAAAATTATAGTTTAGTCTACGATCGATGTAAAATTACGTTTTAGTCTCCACACTTTTCAAATTTACAAATCAGTCCTGAAAGAATTCTCAAATTACCAAATAGTCCTCCAAGTAGTCAAAATTTCCAATTAGTCCTCTAACTCTCAAAAATTGCAAATTAGTCCCCAACATGCTAAATATCAGATTTAATCCTCAAATGATTTAGAATTATGTAAAATTACACTTTCAGTCCTTTCGGCAGAAAACTACACCAAACGTCCCAAATCTCGAATAGATCAAAACCCGATATTCTAATCCACCAACATTGACTCAAATCATGTCCCTAAACATGAATCAATCAACAATCTTACCAAAATAACTCAAAATCATCACAACATCTCACAAAGTCGGCCAAACCCCTAAGCAACACAAAAACTCAATAAATCCTTCAAAATGGAGCCTAATCTAGGTTCCTCTAACCTTAATCCATCATAATATAACATCCTACAACTCCCATTTAGACGGAATCAAGAAAATCTGAACCTAACCTTCAAAATCGTCCAAAAAACCCAAATCTAAGATTCAAACATGAAAATGATGAAATGGAGAGATTAGGAAAGTGTTCTTACCTCAAGAGATGATAAGGAATCAAATAGGAGCAATGGAGGAGAGATTGGAATGATTTTGGAGGTGATTTGACTGAAAAATGGGAAGAGAGGCCGAAAGGAATCGGGTTTGGTGGTTTTAAAACGATTCTGCAGAGGACGAGACGGGTGTGGCTCCTCTGAGACGCGCATGTTGCACCAGACTACAGTTTTTCTTCGTGAACTACAGCATGCCAAATGACATGCAGTGGGCCTGACCAATGAAACTTGTGGTTCAGCCATCACACGTGCGTTTCATGGATGATTTTCTCCAACATCATCTCTTCCTTTCTTCTATTCAATCCAAATAAATTCCATCGACATTTGAAGATTTAAACACTCAAAAATATCATCAAACACTCAATTATCATCTTGAACATCCAAGATCATCAAACAATACTCCAAAAAAAATCCAAATGTCAAATCGAACTAGATTGGAAAGCTACGAAGTACCTAGTCAAAGTGTACGGGGTATTACAGATATTAAAGATGTCTCCTTTACTCATCAACGGGCGTTCTTCACATCAATAACGTTCTTCCAACGTTAAAACCCAAGTTGTATCCAATACACCTAAGAGCAAATCCTTGATAATGCGTCTTAGTTATCATTAGCGCGCTCTAATGGTTTCCCAGAAATAATAAAAGAGCAAGTCCGCGCGTTCTAGATTCATGAGCGTTTCCAACAGCCAATAGAATAACTTCCAAAAGTGTAGCTACATCATTAGCGCGTGTTCTTCACTTAATAACGGGCGTTGACGCCATTTTAGATTTGAACCAGTGCAAGCTAACTTGATATCAACGTGTGTTGAAGTTGATCAATGTTCCTTGCTTAACATCTGAAGTCTCATTAACGTCCGTTAGGGTTCATTAACGTGCTTTGCTTAACTTTTCAGTTGTTTTGAAAATCATCAAAACTTAGGCTGATTTTGCATGTTATCCATAACATGACTCAACATTATTATGCGGTAATATGTAGTAAAATTTCTTAAATCAGTAAAAAGAGTAAAGAAATTGTGCCTCGTTTGAAAAGTTACTCTACAAAATTACTATGATACTGATGCAGAAAGAAACAATAATTGAAATTGTTTACAACTCAATTCTACGATTATTTCAATTTTATATGCTTACAGTAACGCTCAAATTCTGCATAACTATTTTTTCTTTTCAACGACAATACTAGTTTCTTGTAATTATTAAAACCATAGATATAGGAAGGACTATGATTCAGTATTTATCATTTCTTGTTAAATATGTGCAGATGAATCCTTCTAATTCTCAGATATCTCGAAAGTGGAAAGCATACGATTTAAGCCACAATACTAAGAATGATTTTGTGAGAGGATTTTTAAGAAATATTGCATGCACCTTAGCAAGGGTATTTCCTTTCTGTTTTTTCATTAAAGCTTATGAGATAGGATGCCTGAAAATAATTAATTTATTTTATGTGATGAAATTGAAATTTATTTTTTTTTATTTTTCATGATGTAGTCTACATACAAGGAATTTATATTGAATGAATAACCCAATTTCCAAGCTCCTCTTCGCAAGATTAGACAATTCAAACTTGAAAAAACTCGGTTCAAAATGGATATAATAGCTATACTAAAAAACTCGGTTCAAAATGGATATAATAGCTATACTTAGGTGACAAATTAAACTTCACATGAACTCCTTTTATTTTTATTATGTGCATGGTTTGCATGGATTGGCATGTCTAATTGGTCATTTTGGTGTTGGTATTCTTTGATTTATTCTCTGCTTACTTTTTTCACAAGGCATTTTTTTATTAAGGTAGACTGATTTGTATTGACATTAAAGATATTTTATAATCAATTGTATGAGGTTATTACTGTTTTGGCTAACCCACCTCTTTATGGGCAAAATATCATGTAATATTAGTAATCAATATTCTTTCTTGCATTTGAAATGGGAAAAAAGTCTATAATTTCACATGTTCTTTTATTAACTCTCATTTCACAAAAAATTGGTAAAATGATTACAATTTTACATATGGTTCCATTATCTCTCACCGTAATTTTTGTTCTTAACCAAAGAAATATCCTAAGTTTTTGTTCTTTATTTTTTTAAGAGAGAGACCAACAAACTTTCTTTCCTTCCTAAAAATCGTATTCTAATCAGAATTAGAATGATAGTGCTCCATCTGAATAGCTATCCTTCTTAGTTGGGATGTTATTGGCATTGTAAGAACTAGAATGATACATCGGTAAAGTTTTTCGGGTTTGACCCTCTCTTTCCAGATAAAAAGAAAATCGTATCCTAATCACAACTCATATTGTCTCTATATTGTATATATAGACTGTCAAATTACTTTATTGTTTCAATGTTTAACGTCGAAGGAAGCACTCATGGAAACATCAGAATTGAAAAATATTTTCATCAACTATGAAGAAAACAGTGGTTTTCGATTTTCTCATGTAGTGAAGGTGGAGCTTCTCAATATAAACTATAATGCTGCTACTAAAGATTTAATGAAGGGTGGTCTTCAGGTATTCACACAGCTTGTAGAAGATATCTTTAGTGTTCAATGAAACAACTAGCTCAAGCGTGAGGATTTCACCTATTTTTGCTCTATTATAAATACTTTTCAAGGGAACATATAATAGAATATATAATATGACATTATATTTTTTACTTTAATTATTAACTAATGCATTATGAATGAACAAACAAAATAAAAATTTCTATATTAATAAATCTAACTCTATCACCATTTGTAAATTTATGTGCGTTTTCTTTGCAGTTCAGAAAAATAAATAAATTTATGTGGGCCTTGGCATATGACAACCCGCTTTTTTGGACCGCTCCCAAAAGATGAAATTTCTTCTTAATTATTAGAATGAAATATTTTTTTTTACCGATAATAAGGGAGTCAAGTGCGACCAGTAGTAGCATACTCATACTGGACGTTACCATGCTGGTATTACCTCCCCGCTACGAATTAGAATGAAATATTATTCACTAGTTTTAGCATCACAATCATTTTACTATCTCAATATTTTATCTCCTTCACTAGTTCCAACTGTTCTATAGCACATGTACCGTCTTTGTCAAGTCTGAGATCCTACAAGGGGTTCTTAAGCAAACATTATTCGGTTCAGAAGTGCTTTTATTTTTTAAATTGTACTGTTATTGCTGTATTCTCAAAGTTCTGATTAGTGTCCGACATTTGGTTAAATTGTGTCGAAATAAATTTTGCAAATTAATTATCTGCTTGTAGACTATGCTTACCATTAATATTTCACTTCTTTTGCTGCGATAATTTGGATTATTACAAGCAGCTTAGAAACATTCTGAATATTAATAAATATAAAGGTTAGTGTGTGATTTGGAATATATTCAGTCTGAATTCAATCTGAATATATTCTTAAATGGCAGTTTTGCCTTAATTTTCTTACACGCATAGAATCTCTTAAACTATTGATAAAATAAATTTGTGCTAAATATAACATTTTTTTCATATTTATGTATATCACTTTTTAATCCTTGATTATCCATAACTGCCAGTCGTCGTTAAATCAAAAGTTAAAGATACTTTTACCATGTAACTTGTTTTTTTTTTTCATATAAAGATAAAAAAATCACATTTAATAGAAAAACAAAATAATCATGCATTTCAATAAATTTAGAGACTCTATGTATATAAAAAGCTTAGGGATCCAGTAATAACAGTACAGTTCAAAAAATAAAAGCACTTCTGAACCAAAGAATGTTTGCTCAGGAACCCCAAACAAGATAATTGAATTGTGTTGTTATTGTTGTATTCTCAACTTGTTATTAAAGTCCGACATTTGGTTTAATTGTGTCAAAATAAATTTAGGAAATTAATTTTCTGCTGGTAGACTATGCTTACCATTAATATTTCACTTCTTTTGCTGCAATAATTTGGATTATTACAAGCAGCTCAGAAACATTCTAAATATTGTTAAATATAATGTGATAGTTTCTGTTTAAGAATATATTCAGACTTAATTCAATCTGAATATATTCTTAAACAGAAACTACCACATTTGACTAAATTCAGTCTTAACAGACACTACGACATTAAATTTATCAATATTCAGAATGTTTCTGAGCTGCTAAGGATTATGGTGATTACATTGGGAAAGAAAAAGTATCATTGTAGGTTATTACTGTTAAATCATAACCTGTACATTGTAGCTTTTGCTAACAAAAAGGGGGATTGGTACTATTTGAGTGGGCAAGAAAAATATAAAGACCTTTTTGGAAGGTACAAGATGGAATCATCTAATTTACCGTCTAATTATATAGGTTTGATGAGAGAAACAGGTATGGAGATTGAAGAAGTTGATTTAAGATACGAGGCACTTTTGGGGGCTGTGAAGGATTTGTCTTTGTTGGGTGTTAATAAAGTGTTTAACGTCGAAAAAACAAGTTTTGGAATTTTTATGGTATGGTTGATGCTAGCGGAGGCGACCCGTTATAAATGGATCTGCAAGTATGTCGGGGAGAAAAAAAGTGTTGCAGTGGGGGCAGGTTTTGGTACGTGGATCGTCGGATATTTGAAAGGGTGTGAAGGGGTGAAAAAACAAAATCGTGAACCAAAATATGGTCATTACTTTTGTGAGAAGGCGTATGAATTCAATGTTCTTATTCATAGTTGGCACCACATATGACAATACTATCTCACACAAGTCGGACCTGGAAATCTAGATAATCTGATGGTGGAAGGTGGAGGTAAAATTCCGAATTATCTAGTGCCCCCAAAGCTATGGGAGTTCTAAAGAATTTCTAATATTAGGTATTAATCTAGATTGCAAGTTAAAAATACATGTCTCTAACAATATTATGTATTCATTAGCATGTCAGCTTGCTTCAGAATGAATTGCGACATTTTCTTCTATATTTTATTTCAAGTTGGTGAATTCTTCCATTTCGTATGAGGTTAATACTGTTTTGGCTAAACCACCTCTTTTGTGGGCTAGATATCATGTAATATTAGTAAGCAGTGTTCTTTAATGCATTTAAAATCGAAAAAAAATATATAATTTTACATTTTCTTTTATTAACTTTCATTTCAAAAAAAATGGTAAAATGATTACAATTTTACATATAATTCCTTTATCTCTCATTGAAATTTTTATTCTAGACCAAAAAAATATCTTAACTTGATGTTCTTAAGCAGACATAATATATTCAGTCTGAATTCAGTGTCAGAATATATTCAAACCGAATATATTAGTGTCTGCTTAAGAACAGAAAGTCAAGATATTTTTTTTTGGTCTAGAATAAAAATTACAATGAGAGATAATGGAGCCATATGTAAAATTGTAATCATTTTACCAATTATTTTTTAGGAAATTACACCCCATGTCATTTTTTGTCATTTTCATTTCACATATGTAACATGGAATATATTACATTTCACAAATACAACAATTTATATTCAAATTCTCTCTCCTCAAACTCTCCCTTCACCCAACTTTGTTTCTCTCTCTTTTCTCTTTTCTCCTTCATCTCTGCGTCCCTCTCCTCTCTCTTTCCATGTCTGCTCTTCTCTTTGGTCATCCCAAAACTAACATCATCCTCTATCACTTTCTTTCTCTCTCGCTCTTCCCTCTGGCCATCCCAAAACCAACACCATCCTCTACACCAACAATTGATTCGTCCGGATGTCGATAAATTGAGATGATCGTGATCGATTTCTTCGACCTTATGAATACATTATGATTTGTTTTTGCATTTTGGCTTTGCAAAGTGTACTACGGTGGTCGATGTTTTTGTGGCTGTAGGTTTAAAGGCAACTCGAAATTGATGTGAAACTAAGTGTGTGGAGATAAGTTTGGTGCCCATGTTCATGGTTCTGGTGAAATGTTAACAATGGAGTTTTTGGATACTGGTTTCAAATTTATTAATTTTGTTTTGTGAAGAATTGTTTCTTGTTTTTGTTAGTTGATTTTTTCACTTTTGAATAAAACATAGAACTTCATTGCAAAACAAAGAGATTACATCTGTTCTAATAACAACTAGCTCGGGCCAACAAATAAGTTGCTTCATAGAGGAAACGGGCATTTCGGTGGTGGATTCGAAATGAAAGTGAGTTGTGTTGGAAGAGTCAGTGTGTGTTTGGAAGATAAGGAGAGAGATGAGAGGGTTAGGTTGATGGGTAATTTGAACAAATTAAAATATTTGGACTTACTTTTGTCTCGGTTTGTTCTCATATTTTTACTGTATAATCACCCTAAAACACTTTATGTTTCATATTCCTAATATTTATGATTTATTCTCATTTTTCGACTTTGTACTCCACATGTACTCTTGTTGTACTTGAATAACAAAAAAATCATAAAGGTTTTGATTTTGTGCTCTTTTTTGTTGGTGTTTTGATGTTTATTTTTATTTTTTTTGTTTGTACTCGTATTGTACTCCACATGTAATAGGTTATACTAGTTAAAAGAGTTTTAATTTTGTTGTTATACTAATTGTATTGTATGGTTCTCCACTTGTCAAAAGAGCATTCAGTAATACTAGTATGTACTCGGATTGTTCTCCACATGTACTCGATATTTGATAGTTTAAATGGTTTGGTCAACAAACGGTCAACGTGTGGTCAACAGACGGTCAAACTGTTGTATTTGTGAATCTTTTATTTCGTGTTTCCATTTTTTGTAAGTTTTTCAATTAGTATTATATTATAAATTTTTTTTATTTTGTTGCCCAGTTTTGTACATCACCCATACTTATTTGAGTTAATTTATTTTCAAAGAGAATGTATTTTATAATTGATTAATTGCCTGTGATGATTTTCAAGAAAATTGATGATTTCTGTGTCTTCAATGGGTTACTTTGAGGCCCAGTTCAGTGGATAATCTTGCAGTCATCTTCAGGTCCACAAGTGGAAGCAGAGTCACAAAGACGCCAGCTGCCGCTACACAAGTACTAATGAAATAATAATATATTAAGTATAAAAAGAAAAAGAAAAAGAAAAATAGAACTGCGAAGAACAGGCGGATAGAAGTCTCAGTTCCAACTTCCAAGCCATTAGCTCGATGGTAATGACAATACGGTAACTATGAACTATTCATTCGACATTTTTATTATTTCATTTGACTAATTTTTCGTCACTTCTGTTTGCAATTGTGGAAGGGTTTGATGTGTTTTTGAAATTGGGTTTATAGTCTTTAATCTCAGGTGGCGATGATCATAAAAGGGTTGTTCAGAAGATAAGAGAGATGGAACCCAGTGCATCCTACTTATGGGGCTTTTTGGGGCATGGGAGTGGGCGTTGGCTGTGGAATTGGATGGGGTCCTGGGTTTGGTCCTGAGGCAATTGGTTATGTTGGTGCTGGTTGCGGTGTCGGGTTTAGC
>CAODLS010595065.1:0-14981 GCA_948243855.1 Flueggea neowawraea
AGTGTATCCATATCAGACCTTATCTTCAACAAGGCCAAAGTTTCTTGCCTTGGCCACCGGTTTGCACCATAATTCATCCTCTCACCTTCATCAACAACCCTATTCATTATATTCTTGTCATCTTCACTTGAATTGGACGACTCTCCCCCACCGCTCCCAACTTCACCACCTTCAAGAGCCCTTTCCTGGGAGGTAGCCGCCGTGTTGTCCCCGGAAGTTGCTAGCATAGTTGTGTCACCTAGCATAGGAGTGAATGAATATGAAAACTCCAAAAGATCACGGGAAAAAAAGTGAAAAAATTTAAGAAGGTGAATGGAGTAGAGAGGGTTGTGTTGAAGATGGTTTGATGTTTATGTGATGAAATTCGGCTTAGGATCTGCCTGTCAATTTCAGAGAAACAATAAAAGAAATGAAAACCAGTTCTCTTATAAAGTAATTTATGTCGTGGAATCTTCAGTTATCTTTTGTTTTTTTTTTGGTTAAAAAGGACACTAGTTGCCAGGATGGGCTCACTTGGAGGCTCCTTCGTATATAAAAAATATTAATACATATAATAAACATTACATATTATATAATTAAATTAACAATACTAATAAATAATATATTAATTCAGTGATAAATTAAATTGGTTTTACCCATCAGAAAATAGGAAGTCAATTTGAACAATATAATAAAATTGTTAATACTCACCAATGAACTTATAGTTAATTGATACTAAAGTCAACTTCGGTACAAAATAGTCGAAATTGACTTTGATTATCAAGCGAATAAAAATTCTTTAATTTTGAAAAAAAAATATTCTTAAAGAAGATATAATTGCGTGAAAGCAAGAAATTATGGGAATAATTTAGTGATGGAGATTATTGAAAATTTTAATATAAAGTACTAATTGAAATTGAAAGTTTATGAACAGATAGACTTAAGCAAAATGGCAATAGGTGCAGATAGCGACGATTGGGATAATAAGTTGGCCCATGTAGGTCACATTTGCCTTTTGGTGTGATTTTTTTTTGGATTTATTGCCTTACACTTGGAGACTGATATTGCTAAATTCTCCCTAACATGAATCCCCTTCTACCCATTGACCTTGTTAATCATGCTAATCTAGGTTTAAACATGTATTTTATTAGTCCAGGTGATCATTAATGTAGGATCTCTTGAGTAATCTACATTTTCCCATTTAGGGCATCTAATTTCCGACCAAATTACCCCTTAAACATACAAAATTAATGAGTATAATGCCCGGATTTCAAACTCAACCTAACGAGGGCATTACCGTGGAACTCGTGGATCCACGTGGGTAGAATGGACCAAATATTTTGATGTCGACCATTACAGCTTTGAAAAGCTTCTTCTTTCAAACTTATCCACAAAAAAAAAAATTCAACTCTACCATGTAATGATCACCATTAAAAAAATATGTAATAATTTAGGTGTCAAAAGTGATTTTTTTATACGAAATAGAATTCCATTAATCATTAATGGTCAGATAAAGACTCTAATAAGATGAATTTGAGAATCAATTCGCTTAACCAAACTAAACTGATTTTCAGATTGCACCATTTCGAAATTCACCTAACCAAACTAAACTGATTCACTTACAAAAGAAATTAAATTGAATCATAGATTACAGTTATTCGAACTGTAACTGTAATAACGGAACTGAATCTCAAAGTGATTTATATGTAATTAGGAAAAAAAATAAAAAGTCGGTTAGGGTAAGGACATTAATGAGTGGAGGTAAGTAGTGAGTGAAGAAGATTGTTAGGTTGTGAGACCTAACGTAATAAATAGTATTGAAAAATTGATCTTATAATTTCTGGAGGATTCGACGGACGAATTATTTATAAAGGGGACCATGTCTTGTGAGTAGTTAGACGTTAATTTCCAATTATCTGTCAAGAACATGCCTTGTAGCCGTTACATTCAACCACCATGGTATATCTCTCTTAATTTCAGCATCTAGCCATTAATTTCTTCCGTATTTTTATTATTATTGTCACGACCCATTTCCGAACCATGACCGGCGTACGAGGCAAACTGTCTATGAGAGTCTGACACATCTCGTACAAGCCTCATAGAATTAGAAACTCTACCAATTCATTGATTTATAAAACATTTACAATAAAACGTTGGAAGGAAATCATATACATTTATATGAAAATAATATTTACCATATAAATATAAAAATAAAATATATGTAAAAAATTTACAAAGCAAACTGATCTCAAATCAGTATACAAAAACAAAAAAAAACATAGATCTCATAACCCAACAACATCTCGGATGTGAAGCCCTAATACAAAGAAGTAGCCTGGCCAAGAGACGCTACTAACAAAAAACGTTTAGTGTCTCATTGGACGAAGATGCAAAATGCTACCGAGTCAAACAATCTATAAAATGGAAATAAGGCAACACGGAAAAACAAAGGGGTCAGAACCCAATGAAGGACAATACTCCATATCGCATCATGCGTGCCTCACAAAGACTGGTTTGAAAACCATTTGAAAACTACCACACACAGTATACAACAGGTATACATATATACACACTATATAAATAGTATAGTTGCAGAGAAAACGTTTTGAAAACGTTTACACCAAGAGCAAACACATGTACTTTGGCAAAATACTACTAATAGTATCATGTTCGAAAACATAATATACTTATTATGGGACCATAGATAATTGTGGTGTGGTCTGTGTCACTCTAACACTGTATAATGATTATGGACTCTGCCACTAATCCATAATCCAATCATGTATCGGGCCAGGGTAACATGACTACCGTCAACTCCGATAGCTAGGTCATAACATTCATTGGTATATCAAAGGCTACATACCCCGTAGCGAATGTATCCCATAAGCAAAAACCATAATAAAAACCATGCATATCTTAGAGTTAAAACATACGGAAAAACATATATATCAATATATATATGTAATTTCTCAGAAACAAAATCGTGAATATTTATTCACATAATTCAATTTATATGATTAACCAATCTTTAGATTAGTTTTCCAAATATGGGATAACACACATCAAAACAAACTACATAGTTTCGAGACATAGTCTATGTGTCTGAAACTGTCATCCACTCACCTGGATATCCCAAGCTCTAGGAATTCAATCAAAGACCGCTGGTGGGTGGTTGTTGGTGCTGACAAACACAAGATGATGTAACAAATACAACATAATAATCACCAAAATATGGTACTGTCGCCATATAGAATGTATGAGTGCAATCCAATGCAAATACCAAACTCTCAAACGATCTTCTTCCAACTAACCAAACACTCTCAAGTGCTCTAATCATCCTCAAAAATATGAATCTAACATCATTTTCCTCAAAATAAATCAAAAACATCGAGAATCAAAATTCTCAATTTCGGACCTATTACACCTCAAGATACAAATCATCAAATCCACAAAAACCAACCATGATTCTAGTATCTCTAACTCATATTCATCAATATATAACAGAAATGAACTCCTAATAAATCAAAAATCCTTAGAAATTCAAATCCTAACTTGGGTTACACCCATATCTTACAAACACAAAAACTCCCAAAACCAAAACTAGAATCTATTGATTCCAACCTCAATCAATCATAATCTAAAATCAAACAACTCCAATCCATTAGAAACAAAGAGATCAGAACGATCCATCAATCTCAGCCAAAATCCCTAGATGCCTGATCCATGATCAAAAACTAGGAAAAACAAGGATCAAAGAGTAATTTCTACCTTAGGAATCCAAATGGAAGCAAAGAAAAGCAAGAGAAACAAAGGAAATGGAAAGAGATGGTGGAGAGAGTTATTTCAGTGGTTGAGAGTGAGTTATGATGGAGAAGAAAACAGTTGGATGTATTTATAGTTTCACACAACCGACATGCCACGTTTCACTTACAACCTTCTAGAAAACATGCTTATACGTGCATAGTACCTTTTCTACGCACGTAGTCCCTTCTTCTACGTGGGTTGCACCCTCTTCAATGCATGCAGACGATTGAGTTGATGATTTCTCATTCTCAGAACCAAGATCAACGCATGTTCTACCATGTACAACGCACACAATTCTTTCCTCACACTCACGGTGCACGTTCCACGTACACAGAACCTCTCCAACGCACGTAGACGTACTGAGGCACATCCATGACCCATTTCAGGCGTCGATCAACGCACGCTGAACTCCTTATCTACGCACGTAGATGAATTCCAGATTCTCCAATGCACGCAGAACTCACGTAGGATGTTATCAACCGAAATCAAACTTCAAAAAACAAGATTCCTCACATCCAAAACACCTCGAAACTAGACGGAATGCTACAGTATTCCGACTATAACAGTATGGGATATTACAATTATTTTGTCGAAGAATCCAACTAATAATATAAAAATTAATAAACACACATCTAATCCTTTGAATTTAACTGTATTATTGTTTGTAGAATAAAATTAACCTTAAGGTCAAACATGAAAACCTTTTTGTCTAATTTCCATAAGCATCTATTTGGTTCTAAATCCAAAATTTTTGTTTATATTTATATTTTGTGCTAGTTATCCGACCACTTACTTTTCAGTTTAGAGTGTATATGCACATATTTCAATTATTTTTTTTTTAATTATTACTATCTCATATGTAATCATCCTTAGAGTTTTAAACAGTGAATATCAGTGAATTCTAAGCTCATGTTTCATATTTAAATTAGAGCTTTAAAAAGATCAGAGATGTGATAGAAAACAACTACGATATATCTTAATTAGAAGTGTTTGGATAATTTATCATTTTCAGTTTTACTATTATTTTCTATTAAATTATGAAAAATAGTGAGAGCACAATCATATATGTATATTTTTTACATTTGATTCTTACTATATATCGAACTTACAATCATATATTTTTTTTTAACATTTGATTCTTACTACATATCAAACTTTTAATTCTTAATGTTAAAAAAACCATTTCAGTATCATTACGCTCAAATTCTGTTAAAATTATTACACTCTTTTTTTCCACTCTTCCATTTATCTATCTTTTTTTTTTTGCTTTTAAGAAATTGATCTAGCTGTCTGATTAGGCTTTCATATTGATAGTGGTTAGAACATTTGCTTCCAAAATGAAGACTTGTACAGTATTAGTCAACGATGGCAGAACGAGAAATTTCTAATTCATGCATTGACAAGTACTCAAGTTTTTATGTCAGGAACAAGTAAAAGAAGTGGAGGAAGAAAGTGAATTGATAATGAAGTGAAGTATATATTTACAAGCAACTTGTCGCATGAAACTTATTACCGATCGATGAGACGAAACAGTCAATAAAACCTAACGGCTAGAGAGGGATAGGAAAATATGTTGGAGGGTAATGCAATCAACTCCGATTCAATTATTGGGTGAAGAAGCAAAACGGATTGGCAACACATAATAATGCAAAGAAAGTGGGACCTCCAAATTAATCAACACCACATTATTATACGCATTATCATTGACTAAAATAAGTCACAAAATTCGAAATTGCTTTGATCCCATGATTATATTTGCGTCTTACCTTCTGAGTTTATGATAAAATTAACTAATGTTTGATGTAATTAAATTAAGCAAAGAGAATCAATGCAATGTTGGCAAGCATAACATGTTACTCAATCTTTTTAATTGAATTGTCTAATTAAGAGAGTGCTTCAGATTAAGACAATTAAAAGGGGAAGTTGTTAGAGATGAGATTGTGAAAAAGAAAATTAATTAAGGATATAATGAACTAAAAAAATGCTAATTTCCCTTATTGCAAATTATTGTGTTCTTTCATTGCATCGTTGATTTTTTTAGAAATTGGCTTACTGATTTTAAATTTTTAAACTATCATTTTTTATTATTTTCGGCCTGATATTATTAATCCAAACTTTGAAACTTATATTAATTATGGTTATGTTAAATTTTTTGTTAAGTTTTTCATTAAGTGTTGGTGTGGATTTAACGTAATATACATCGTTTTGGTGGAAAAATACTTAAGTATCACATTTTTATCCATGTCAACCTAAGCTTTGAATAGGATAGTAATTTTGACACCAATTAATTCTTAAGATTTTTGTTTGATAAGTAAAGAAAAGAAGACAGAGGTGGAGAAGTAATTGAATGAGGAAGGATGAGGAAGGAAGGTCTAATAGGTTGAGAGGAGAGGAAGAAAGTTACGTAATAGAAGATAAGAAGAATAGGTCACAACTTGTAAATGTACGTATATAATTTGCTTGCTTGTCTTACAAACAAGACATCATTTTTACCAGTTTGTTTTTTGTCGACACTTCGGTGTTCTTTGCTGGCACGAACTTAAATATTCGCTGTAGCTAGCTGGAGAAAAAAATTGCCTTCCACCATCCCACCATTAAAGTTTTCATCTCTTTATTGCACCAATTTAAAAATCAAAACGTTTAGGGTACCTTTGTGATTATCATTATGGTTACTCTTTCATAAATACTAGGATTATCAAGTTAGTTTTAATTCTACATAGGGTAAAATTTCTTTGAGTGAGTTTTTATACTTCTTAAAATGGACGTAAATTGATTATATGAACGTTAACTTTAGAACAGACGTAAAATTTGAACAATCTATAGTATAAAAGTGATAATCAACATGAAATTTTAAGAAAGAAAAAGAAGGGATTAATAAATTATGTTTCTTTGTTTATTTATTTTGCATTGTGAATGACTTTTTTTATGCAAAAGTTACTTGGAGACAAAAGTAATGTTGCTTGACATGGAGGGCATGTGAATGAGCACTCTCCATCATATGTCATCCATGTGGGTTAACCCTTTCTTATTATCTGTCTCTAACCATACCCCATTTGCTTTGCATTCTCTTTTTATTCTCATGTGTTTATCATCAAATTTTCACATTCCTTTCTTTTCTCCAAGTAACACTCACAGTTGGCATATAAGTCACAGCACATTCTCAAGAAACCCACTTCTACAGAGATTACAATACTATTATACTTCTCAAAATACTTCTCAAATTAGTGTTCGTAGATTAGGGAAATAAATTATAATAGTAGATACTAATGAGTTTGTTAATTTATTGTTACTGGAGTTAATATCAACATTAAGAGATCGTAAATTCGATTTTCAATAGGAGCAAATAGAATAAACCTTGTTCGACAAGTGAGAATGTAAGAAAATAACATATATTTATAGAATTATAATATCCTTAAACTAATAATTTTATTGATTTAATACATATAATGAAAATTACGATTTTAAAATCATTAAATAAGAAGTTATTAAGTTTTATCCAATTTGGCTAATGTTTATTATTCACAAGTGTTAAACATAGGAAACATAGGATTCAATACATAGCCACAAATTTGGAGTAAACAATTTATGTGACAGAAGCTTACAGTAGAGGGGTGGCGTCTAAGTATCCTTGATTCTAAAGTTGAGTGGATTTCTTAAATGTTATCACTAATCAAACTAGGTTGTTAACTCATAATTTACTTTTCTTTGTTCATCACTTCGAGGAATCATTGCAAGTGTGTCGCGTTTTTATTTTTCAACACTTCACGGAAAGTTTTGACAGTTGTTTTTACGTATGTAAACTCAGAACTCTGACAGTCTTATTATTGATTAATATTTTCTTCTAATGGATCGCGTGATTAAATCTTATGTAGATTTGCAATAAAGATTAGTGATATTTAGTTATAAATTGTGTGGAAGTGTACCTGTGATTTAATTATGGTCACCATTCACTTTTTTTTATGTAAATTTAATTGAGTATATGAAAATACTAATTACGTTGAGTGACAATCTATTTCTTCACCAGAATATAAGAGATGAAAACTTATAACCCCTCTTTTGCACCCAAAAGAAAAGATTGTATTGGGTAAATTATTTGCCAACTATTTAGGCATGAAACGTTATTAACATAGGTTACATGTTATAGCAAAACAAGCTGGTTGGCATGCATTATGCCTTTTTGGTTGCTTAAAATGCTAAGTCAAGTCAAAATGCATCTTGAGTCTTTAATTGTAAACCATCTATGATAAATGGAAATTTAGTTTTAGTTCAATAGTTATGTTAGTATTTAATTATTGGAGTGTTCTATTTGATTATTTATTTTGGCAGTCAAAATGCACCTTAAAAATGAAATTTGACTTTTGAGCATTAAATTAAAGAACAGCAAAATGGAGAAGCAAAGGCTCAGAGAGTAAAGAGTAGAGAATTGGTAAGCCCTGCACTTGTAAGTCCCAACGCACTGGGCCAAAGCGGGTCTTGGAGTTTGGAGAAAGCTTAAAATTCTGGTAACAACACAAGAATAGAAGAAGCACAAACACACTCCAGAATTCAGCTTCATATTGAGATCAATCAATAGCTCAATCTAGATTCTTGATTATTAAACAACAGTAACTGGAAGAGACTACATTCCACAGAAAGAAAAATACTTGAACATGGACAAGGTTGAATCTTTTACTGAACTTGGTGCTTGTTAAATGTTCTCTTCTCCATTCATCATCAACAGCTATATTTGCCTGTGCAATCACTGATTAGGATACGAAAACTGGACAAACAGAGATTTCAGGTCATTTGATTTGAGAGACAAGATTCAAAATTTATAACATTACAGGAGGGGATTGAATGTAGAAAAAATAAAGCAAGAAGATTACAGTTTCAGAGCCCCAAAAAATCCTAATAAACAGAAAATTTTAACACCATGCGTTATACCTCCATCAGCTATTCTACACCTCCTTAAAGGGTATAAACGTTTAGGGCGATGGTTCAAGCAGCTGCTTCCTGCTCAGATGCTGCTCTTTTCTTAGCAAAGTATTCGTCAGCACGGGCTAGATTCTTTGCAACTGATGGTTTCACCCACTTCTTTCGGCCAGGTATTACAGTCATAGAGCAGCCAGCAGCCTCAAGCTTCTCTTTTGCTGATGTTGAGAAGGCACGGGCTTTAAAGTTTAGCTTCAAACTTAGCTCTCCATTGCCAAGAATCTAAATCCAAAAACAGTAAATACATCTGAGAAAGTCATAATCAATATGAGAAGAATGCATGATGAAACTAGAACTCTTCTCAACTACATCAATGCAGTCTTTTTAGCACTAATAGGAAGCATCCTGGACACAGGAAAAAAAGCTCTTATTGTTGTTTTGAATGGCCTGGGGAAGAATTGGCAGTGACTTCACAATGTACGTCAGACTTTGCAATGTAAATACATGACTCCAATTTTTCTGCTCAAATCAAGTAGAGGATAGTAAGAAGCTACGACAACCCAAATTACCACAATTGTGGCCCGCACTTCCAACCAAATTTTCAGTTTGTAAAAAACCAAACAGACAGGAGATATTATGAGCCGAAGTGCACTGAGAAATTATTGATGTTTGTTATTTTAAAATTCGCAAATAGTACCCATAAAAAAAATTCCATCATGAAAGTAATGATGTATGCAAATGCACCCTTATGCAGAATCTTAGAATAATAAAATCTCACATACTTCAACTAATAGTCTTGCTCGATCAATTTACTTTCCTGTCAAAACTCTTAAAAGTCAGACTGCACAACCGACCTAATAAAGTCTGATGGAGCAACATTTTGCTTTCCTTGGTTTTATAGCTGATCTAGAGAATCTCTTAACTTTACATTCAAATGTTTCACTGAGCTCACATACAATTGATGCATAAAACATAAAGGAAATTAAAATGAACTGTAATATGGATCCAAAACAAGTACTCCAATTTTAACAGCATTTAAGACTCTGAACTTGCTTTCGCAGTATTTTTTGGGATCAAATAAAAATCCAATACTCCAATATGAAAGACTCACTATACCATTCAGGAATATAAATATAATTTGTACCTTCAGAGGAAGTCTTCTTTCTCTTCCTGAGGGATTAATCAAGCCCTTCTTCTTCAAAGTCTCCAGTGATACCTCCTCTCCCTCTTGAAACCCTGCTGCTGCTATGTCTTTTAAGTTTACAGGGACATATTTAGGTAAACCAGCATGCATACCTTTAGAAGAAGAAAGAGAAAGGACGAATATGAATAAGTAGTCAGTACAAATATTGATGCTTACTGAAAAAAAGAAGGGGTGAAATCTAAGCATTTGTAAAGATGAGTTTCTATCTAAATGTTTACAAAACAAAATGCAATTAAAAGATTGAAAGAAGAATTCATCTTAGCATGTAGCAAAATATGCATTACTGATGTAACACCAATGCAGCGAAAATCACAATTCTTCATTTCAGTTTAAGATGTACAATGCATTAGAAAGCGGTCAAAGAAATGGATAAAATCCAGAAAACCAATTGAAGTAATCGTTCCATGGTAAAATTTAGTATTTCCGTCTTTGGTGTCAGTCGAAGAATCATAAGTTATCAGCACAAAAGAGTTCTTGATCCCCTTTAAATTCAAGCAAGCTTGCAACTTCCATGATAAATTTCACATTCAAAATACCCAATCATAAAATTTCACACCACCAAATTCTCTAACCCAAGGGGGGAAAAAATCAACAATTAGCGTCCCTTATCAAGCAACTTGCAGATACAACTGTTCAAGCCCTAGATTCTAAGGTAAAAATTGTATGATTCCAGTATCAAACCCAGTCAAAATACACATATCTATGGCTAAGAGCATCACAAATTCAAGCTATATTCAACCAAGCAAGAAACTTTAACAATCCAATCAACTATCCAAACTGAACAATATCAAATAATCACAAACGCAAATCCTCAAATTCAAATTAACGTCCATTACCACACAAAGCACCAACCTTCAACCACAAATAACAAAATCAACGAACCAAAAACCACAATAAAAGAACATCAAATGAATAATTCATCACCTCCAGCAATCCCACGAAGCTTAGGAATACGTCTATAGAGAGGCATTTGACCACCCTCAAAGCCTTTCCTGACTCCAGGACCGGACCGAGACTTCTGACCCCTCATACCGAACCCACAACTGTTGCCTTGACCCGCAGAGATACCTCTCCCCTTTCTCTTCGCTCTCTTTCTAGACCCAGGTTGTGGACCCAGGTTGTCAAGCCTGAACCTTGACATTGCAACACTGCTACTTGAAGGTGGTGAGGCAGCTTGGGAGGATGATACTAGAACTACAAGTGGTTTGGGCTTGAATTGAAGTTTTGGGCTCTTGGAGTGGAGGGTTGTGACGGTTCCTTTGAATGGAACGGAAGGGAAGGGAATGGAGAGTGAGGGTTTGAGTGAGAAGGAGGTGAGCGTTGCCATTGTTGTAGAGATTGTGTGTGCGGGAAGTGTGTACTTTTGCAGGGAAGTAATGGAAGTGGATAGGGTGGAACGTCGTCGTTTTATTGTGACTTTGTACTTGTCGGATGAGGAGTCATTGGGCCTCAGTTCCAGAATATGATAATTTGGGCTTGAAGTACCGATGGATTCCATCCAATTTATGCAAGTAGACGAGATTAAAATGGACATCCAAACAAGCCCTTAGGTCGGCTGTTCATATAGACGAAACCTGCACAAAATCACAAGGCAAGTTTGTCAATTTCAGAAACAAATCGGCTTGCCTGTACCATCAAACAACAAAATAAAACAGGACTTGTTACATTGGTCGCAATTAAGTCTACTACTAGTCTACAAGACGTGACCATGGTTTAGAAACCGACAGTTCTTATTTGATGGCTTTAGTTTTGATTAAAAACTAAGATCAAATCGGTGATTTAATGGTTGGTTTATTTTCGCTATTACTTATTATTCTAACAAAAATCAAGTTAATAAGTGGGTCAAAGTGATCTTTATGAACAAGTAAGTACGAAGTAATGGGAGAGAGAAAGCATTCTCTTTTATTGACTTTTCCTACAACTTGTAATTACAATTGTGAAGTCATGAATTATGTATTTTGAACTTCAATGTAGTTGGCAATTATAACATAATGAAAACTCAATTAAAATTGGTAGATTACTAGTGGACATAAGGTGGGATGGACCACTTAAAGTAATAATCCAAATACTTGTAAGAAATTTTGCAGATGTTTGGGCACACACAGAGTTTGCCTGCATGTTTGGCCTGGCCATAAAAATATGTAATACTAATCATAATTGACACCATGAAGTCAAGACCAAAAACGCACAAGTGGTCCATCTGTATTAAAACCATTTTGTGTTATTATTATGAATGAATGCCCCTTCAAAAACCAGCGAGATTAGTTCTATATATGCGTTGGAGCTCATTAATTTCCAGAACACAGGTGCTTAAGCTGCTGCAAATAGCTGCACTGGCTGCATAACCTAGTGTTATCAGTACGTAATAGTGTGCTAGACCATCAGGCTTTGGCTTCCATCAAATAGGCGGCATTCGTAACTTCGGACGGCTCGTGTTCTCTATATATACAACTGCTTCGACTTTTTAATTTGATCACTAAACTATCAATTTATTAATAAACATCGGAGATAAATTAGTAGAAAACTAATAACTATCAAGAAAAATAGTAGAAAACTATACCAATAAAATGGTGGTTCAATAATAAAAATGTTAACTTTGAACGGCTTTTACTTGTTAAAAGATAGAGATAATTAGACAGAAAAAGAAGTACTGATTTCTAATCTCAAAATTAGTTGTTCCCTCTTTTTTTTTTTAGATAAGTAATTTCATTTACTCCAGTCAGAATCAACCCTGCGACAACTCCACCCTTAAAATTGTTCATTCTTTATAAATGAAAAAAAACTAGTGAAAAGCTCAAGTATTGTTTAATCTAATCATTGATATCAAGCTAATCGAATTTACATTTTATATATTTTTACAAATTTACCAAGTAGAGAGTAAAAAGATTTTTTTTATTTTTATGGAAAGAAGCTAAAAGTTGTTATTATGATCATAGCTATCATCGGTTTGAACGAATAACCTATACTTAAAAGGTTGTACTTTTAAAATGAGATAATAAATATATTTACGTACTGTAAAAAAAATACATGAATAAAGGAATAATATGATGTTCTGCCAATTTTCTCTGATGAAATTCCAATTATACATATTCGCTTTAATCTTGAACACGTAAGAATAATTACTTCAATAAAACTTACGCTTATCAAAAAATAAAGAATAATTACTTTATTTTTTTAATGGTTTAGTTTTTGTCCAATACTACAAATTTCAGTCAGAGAAATGATCAATTAGTTAGAATTTTTGTTTGAAGAACCGATTATATCAATTCCAAATGCTTTTATTTATAGGATATGTATTTCTGTTTGCAGAAATGTATCTGTCACACTCACAAACATTTGGTGTGAGACTAATTCTGGTTTAGTCAAGAAGCACTCGACTTGCTAAGACATGTTTTATCCGAGTTCTCAATCCATGACTTTGCATAGTCTACCCACAAAGAGCTCAATTTTTGTCACTTGTTTAACCCCAAGTTTTCAAAATATATTTTCTGGGAAGTTGATCTTAGAAAAGATTTTTTCATTTTTTTAATTTATATTTTTTTAAAATTAATTATTCAAAATACAATGTTCCCATTGACGATATTTCTTTGTGCTTTGGTCATAGAGGGCAATTAGTCAAGTGATTTTTTTTTATAACTATGAGAAGTGCAGCTTATCTAGTTAATTCCTATGGGTAAATTACTATTGATTAGCGAGGAAGTAATTCACTACTTTCGAGGAAGTACAACATCTTGAAGCATCTTTGTTCACATGATCAAACAACACATATGATTTAAAAAAAAAAAGAAGGAAGATTTCCGTTTCGAAAACAAGTTCAATTTGGTTATTTGCAGGAAAAAATTTCTTTAGCAAAGAGGGCACAAGGCATTGCCATTGGGACATATATAAAGCGAAGGGAAAAAGAAGGACCGAAAGTGAATATGGTTAGTCCAGATTGATTGAAAAGGACCATGTGCAAGCAATTACAAACATCCAAGGAATAAAACAACAGGTTTGGGTGTTACTGTGGAGACAGTAAGACTATATCCCAACATAGATCACAAAACCCTAATAATTATTATGTTTGATAGTAACACTTCCATGATCCATGGTGAGGCAGAGTACATATTTGATACCCTTCAATCCCCAAGCATTTAAGGGGGACCATAATGCCTAGGCATGGCCTTCTCTCTATTGCACATATATAATCACCAAACCACAGCATACGTGTAGGGCAAGCCTTCACTTTCTTTGTCCTCCAAATCATACATAATATATATTGTCATCTTTCTAACTTTTAATTATTGAACCTCATCTTTTAATTATTATTATTATTACTACTCATTTAATGTGTATTGGTAGGACTTATAGAGGATAGAATTATTTGGGAGATTTTAAAATTTATTTATATTCAGAATTCAAATTCGAAATATTTGATTGAAGAGTATGATACTCCACCTCAATTCTCAGTATTTTCCTAATCTATATTTAATCATACATGTATAAGCACGATTAGAAAATAATTAATAACTTGATCAACTATTAGCTATTTGCTATCAAATTTTTAATTTTATCAATTATAAGTTTTATTCATCTAACCCACAAAGTAGTAGGAGTATTTGTTATCAACTATATAAACTAAATTGTAACAACAATGAAAACTAGTTTAAACAGTAAATTAAATCCCATAACATTAGCTAAATTGGACCAATAGGCACATAATAGTAGTAGTTGTAGGACAATAGTGGTAGTCACCCGTCTCCAGGCAAAACAAAGGCAATGTCCTTCTCAAACTCACTCAAATCTAACCAAATGATCACAACCAGCTGCCTTAGCTCCTCTCTATAGTCCGGACCATACACACACACATCCCCCTTTTTAAAGTCACGATACCACGCTGTCTCTTTGTTGTTGTTTCAATTTAAGTGAGTCAGAAAGAGAGAGAGAGAAGTCCAGAGGGTTTGGCAGAGAAACTGATAGAGAACTTTCAAAGGCTCTTTATCCCCACCTTCACTCAACTATAGCCTCTATATTGCCAGTCCCAAACTGAAGTTCTTATAATTTTCTAAAGCTTTAGTTATCTATATCTTCCCATCTGAAACAA
>CAODLS010595181.1:0-10276 GCA_948243855.1 Flueggea neowawraea
AGATCCACCTTTCTATCCCTCTGATTTTTGGGGAAGAACAAACAGTATGAGCTCGCTGTTGAACTCATCCCATGTAACAATCCTATGAGCTCCTCAGTCCTGACACCATCTAGCAGCTCGGCCATCCAAGAGCAATGATGCAAGTCTATCTCTTGTTGCCTTATCGATGAGCTCCATAGGTTCAAAACATCACTCAACCGTGAATGTGAAAGTATATGTGTCCTCTCCCATCTTTCCCTCAAATCGGGGAGGAGTGAGCTTTATGAATCTAGCCAGATGAGCCTCAGGATCTGCTGGCTGTACAATAGATGCCAATACTGATGCTGGTGCTGCCACCTCAGGCTGGGGTAGAGGAACTAACGGTGGCACAACTGGCTAGTCTAGTGCTGCTGCCACTGGAAAAACTTGTTGATCATTAGCTGTCTAACCTGGATGAGCCTTCTCTATAGGCTCGAGAACTCAGGTCATCATCTCAAACATATCCATCTAAGCTGTGAGAAGCTTCTGAAGTTGAAGCTACTGTTGCTAAGGTGTTAGAACTGCAACCTATAGCGCACTATGGACATCATGTTGATCGACAATAGAATGTGCAGAGAACCCCAATAGGCATATGTATAGGCCTCCCTCGGCCTCTACCATGACCTCTACATCTACATCGAGGACGATCCATATCTACAAACAAAAAGAATCACGTATTCAAATCTTAAAATGCATGTGACCACCACAGTACCAAAACGAAGATCAGAGGAATATATAGAGGCAAATCAGAAAGACTCAATCAAAGATACAGATGCTCCACACTAACCCTAAACTTACGAAAACCTAAGCTCTGATACCACCTTTGTCACGACCCGTTTTAGGACCATAACCGGCGTGTAAGACGGATTGTTTATAGGAGCCCAACCCATCTCTCACAAGCCTCAGAGAATCAGAAATGCTATCCATTTAATTATCAAAACATTTATATAAACGTTGATAGTAAAAAATGTGAATATATATAATAAATATCAAAATGAAATATCAGTGAAATAAAAAACAAGAATATAAAATAAATATCAGAGAAATCAAAAGGTAAAATAAGAAAACCCAGTAACCCAACAACATCTCGATGTGGAGTTCTAAAAAAAAAAGAAGCCCGACCAAAATGGCGTCACTGAACAATATACAACGCCTTACTGAGCAAGATGCCAAATGGTTGTCGAGTCAAAAGTCAATCTGCATACAAAGTAAATATAGACAGAAAAACAAATGGGGGTCAGAGCCTTGTGAGGATTGACACTCCAGAGTGCTTCATATGTGCCTCACAAAGACTTGTTTGAAAATAATTTAAAATACCACACGCAGGTATAACAAATAGTACTTACATATACACACACTACATAAGTGATAAGGTTTCTGAAAACATTTCGAAAATGTACACAAACAAATGAAACAACACACACGCAAACATTTGTAATAATAATTATAATATCAAAATAGAGTCAGAGCAGGTGTGGGCTTCGTAACCACCCAACAATTTCCTGAACATGAAACCAAGGTCCAAACAAGCAAAACAACTCTTAATTATCTAAAATCGATCCAAACCGAAATGATTTAAGGCCAACACTAGATATTCTAGACTCTCAAAGTCATGATCTAACAATCATTTCAACATAGGCAACACAGATCTAACCGTATGAACATGCACTCAAAACCCTAACATGCATATCTTGCAAAAGAATAAAAATTGAACGAATGCAAGGGTTTATAAGCATAATATTACCTCTAAGATGATGTAGAACTAAGGAGAAGTAATTGAAATGAAATTTGGATGAGTTTGGAATGTTTGAGAGTGAGAGAATCGAATAGAGTCAAATGAGTCGGGTAGGGGGTATTCATAGAATTTCTGTCCGAACGTGCTCTAACTCGAGTTACACACTCTCTTACTCGAGTTAGCCTTTTCCAAATTATTCTAGATTCATGAATTACTCAAGCTATCCAACAGCTTACTCAGTAATCTAGACCCCATATAACTCGAGTTACATAAATCATTAACTCAAGTTGTCCGACCCTCACATAACTCAAGTTACTTACTTTTCTAACTCGAGTTACCACTCTTGAAATTCCAAAAATAAATTAACACCCAAAACTAGAGATCCAATTGAAGATCTATAGAAACCCTATCAGAAAGAGCGAGATATTACAATATTCTTTTGGCTTTCTTTATGAATTATGTGTAACTAAGCTCCTCTCTAGTTAAGGTATTTTCAAAGTTCAATCCAAGTAGGTTGTGTGACTATTTTTTTTACATGTTATTGAGTATTTTGAGTATTTATTCAATTCTCGTGCCTTCATTCTTTCATTATTATTTGTGTTGATTGTTCAATGTAGCTAGTTGATTGATTAACCGAATAATATATTGCTATTTAGGATTAATAGAGTGGCTCATTAATTCCAATCTATGTAGCAAATAACTTGGATGATTATGGTTGGACAATTTTCAATGTTATGGAATTGAATGATCAAGTTTAAATGATTTATGGTGTTTTTGACTACACGAACTAAGATAAGGGTCTCTTTGGTTGTTACTACTGCCATTAGATTAAACCTTATCAAGGTGTCCCATGCATTTTTTAGTTGGTAAGAGAAATAGTCTGCAGGGTGTCTCGAGGCTATCAATTAAGTAAGAAGAGATTGATTATTTGAGTGTGTCACCGGTAGCTTTAACTTTATCTATTCGAATGCTCGATATTGATTTTTAGCGTCTATGATCGACTCAATGGATTGAATGGAGAAATACCTTGGCTAGGCCCTTATTATTATTAATTTTTTCTCATCTTTATTGCTGCAATTTATTAGCTTCTTCATTGCGAATTTCAATTCTTATTGGTTTACATTATTGGCTTCATGTTTAGTTTCTGAAAAGCCATCTAGACGAGCTACAGATGTGGAGAAAGCCAAGGTGCTCATCGGAATTTGAATTTGAATATTCTCTGACACAGTCATGTGAAGTATCAAAGGAGTGATCTTTGAAGAACAATGTCCTACGAACGTAGTAGAGGTACTACGCACGTAGACGAGCTTCCGATGAGGTCAAATTTGAGACGCTCCTCGGGTTTTGAATTTGAATATTCTCTGACACATTCACGTTAAGAATCAAAGGTACTATCTTTGAAGAAGAACGAATATGCACGTAGAAGAGAGTGTTGCGCATGTAGAAAGCCACTAGGTGAAATTGCATATTTGAAAGTCAGATCAATGCACGCAGTACACGGTACAATGCATGTAGATCATGAGCCTACACACGTAGAATGGGATTAAGGCACATAGATGCCAATTTATCCAAGGTAGTGATTACTGGATTTCTTGCAATGCACATAGAAGGAAGATCAAATCGCACAGAACTCAGTTGGAACAAGGTACTACGCACGTAGATGGTTGCTACACACGTAGCAGACTGTGACGTCATTTAAATCGGAATTTTCCATTCTCTCACAACGGCTACTTTGAGGCTCCAACGACTATATTCTTTCAAGTGGCTATAAATAGACATCCCAGAGCAGAGATAAAAAGAAGAGAGACCTTTGCTAAGACTTACTATTCATTCTCTCTCACTTTTGTCTTTCTAACCCATTTGATCTATTTACTTACAATTTAATTTCTAGGTTGGGGTGATAGGTTTTGTTATTGGGTTAAATCTTGAATCAAGCAAGGTTGTTTACTTAGGATAGATAGGTTTTCTTATTGTACCTTAGAAAAACAAAAGTGGTTACTAGTGAGCTTTAGAAAACTAGTGGGTAACGGTTCCTACTTAGGCCCGCAAAAACTAGAAGCCTGGTTTGCTTATTATGCCCATAAAACAAGTGGTAACGGTTTTCTAGTTGAGCCCACAAAAACTAATGGTTTCGTTTGCTTATTTTGTCATTAAAACAAGGTGTAACAGTTTGCTTGTTGAGACTGCAAAAACAAGTGTTCTCAACAGTTTTCCTCCACCCAGAAGTGAGGAGTTAGTGGATTGAAATTCTATATAGTTCTAAAGGAATGAGTGTAGGTCAAAGAGGACCAAACCACTATAAACTAGATTTAATTTTCTCTCTCTCTATACTCTCTTTAATTTTCTTTATATTTTTCTTATCTTGTTTGTGAATTGATAGTTTTATTGCTTCTGCATTTAACTTTGTTTTTGGTTTAAAAAACTTTGTTATTTACTTTAGTTTGCAAAAGATTTTCAACATTTTTTTTTTCAAATTCTTTAAAAGTCCAATTCACCCATTCTTGGAGTGCCATTCATACTTGGGACCCACTATTTTCAGAAATTATCTAATTACTCTGACGAGAGGGATGTTGTAATGCCTCGCTCGATTTTGGTTGAACTTAAACACCTATACATTGTATGTACATATTTTATATCTATTGCGTGCATATTTTTGTTTTATAATATAGAAACCAAAAATTATATTTAGAATTTAGATGCAAAGATAAATATTTATGTAAGTAGTTAGAAAATAAAATTCACCAAATGAAGTAAACAAGGGACTAGAAGGAGAATAAATGCGGAAGTGGACTAAAAGATAATTGTTTTGTATATGTGTCAAAGAAATGAAACACGTGTCCACAACTTAAACTTGAGATCCTTGACATCATAATTGATTCAACCCTTAGCTCATGTTTCATTGCACAATGGCCCACATCAACCAATTAAATTGATGATTAACAAAATAAAAATTGAACATAAAGGTGAGATTGAGTTGGCAAACGCAACTCATACATAAAATGTTTTCTAGTTCCAAGCACACACACACTTCAGCCCTGTGTTTATTTTCCAAACACTGTCTTTATTCTTTGCAACTTTTGAAAATATAATCAATTGGAAAACTCAACGTAGCTAGGCTTGGACTCGAGCATAAAAGTTGAAGGATTATCAAGGTAAAGAAATTCTATACTAGGTTATGTTTATTTTCTATTTTTGAAATTGTTTGAGATTGGATTTCTGAAATGTTAAAGAACAAAACTTGTATAAATGCGTGTCTTATATATGTTCATAAAATATTTTAATCCAATTTAATGTCATTTGGTAGTTATGGTCAAAATAGTATGAACTACCTAGATTTCAGATTCAGTAGGAACTATTTGTTTGAATACTAATTTTGGGAACCTTAGAGACTCTACTTGGAAATTTTGTATTGCCTTTAAAAGTAATCAACTTAAAAACTTGTGTGCAAGGAGTTATACTTATTTAGATTAGATTGGTCATATAAATTGTTGTAATGGACACATCTTGATTCTAGGTTCATTTATAAATTCTAAAGAGATTTATGTGTTATGATTTAAGTTTTTATATTTTCCAGAAACAAAGATATGTGAATCTAGTTTCTAAAAAACATAAACTCTTCTTGATTTAGATTTGTATAAATGAAACCATGAACAAAACACTAAGGCAAGGTCTGCCTTCCTAGTTCTAGCCTATGGTCTGAATTTCTAAATTTACTGCACATTTTGTAGATAGCATTAGATAACGTGATTTATACTCTTGGAAGCTATATGTGTCTAGTTTTTGAATCAGTTTACAGAGCTCAGTTTGGTCCTGAAATGGATCAACTATGGTTAAAATACTAAATGATACTCAATCTGTCCTGAAGAAGAAACAGAATAGCAATTGGTCTAACTTTGAAAATTCACTATAAAGTATACCAATTGAATTAGGATGCATAATTTATATGCATAAAACTCTTGAGATATGTAATTTTAGAAAAAAATTAGTATCAAGTTATTTGGGATTTGGAAACTCCAGATGTGTTAAACAGAACATTGACTATTTAGTTGAAATAAGACTAAGAAAAGTACTATAGGGATCTTTTTTGGTATTTTTCCAACAATAGGCACCAAAAGCATGTTTTTTAGATTTCTAAATAATTGGAGGACTAGACTCAATATTTTGCATATTTAGGGTTTAAATTGAAATTCTTGATAGTTGAGGACTAATTTCTAATTTATAAATACTTTGAGGACTCATTTGTAAATTTTGAAAACTTTGGGGACTAATTTTGATATTTCCCATAACTTTGGAACTAAACTGTAATTTTATGTAGAGTCTGATTTTCGAGACGAGATTGATAGATTTTTTATAGAAATAGGTTTTTCGATGTCGTGCAAGTGTCTGCATCTGCATTTGCATGTTATACATTCAGTACTGCCACAGTACCAGTATTATATTTTTGATCTCGTTTTAATTATATTTGTTTTAGCTTCATGTTCTTACCATCGAGATCAGCCACCTATTAGTGGTGCTTCACTGGACTATCAGCTTGGACACTAGGTGACTACGATGGTAGCTTCAAACACATAAGTTGTGTCTTCAACTCTGTATAGTTTTTGTTGTGTTTAGATATAATTGATAATCTAACAAATAATTTTTCGGCTAATTAATAATCCAATTTATATGATTATTAATAACTAACGCTCTATTTATGTTATATAATATATATATATATATATATATATCTTTTTGTAAAATTAATTTCTGAATTGCATGTTTGTCGGTTATTACTATTGGATTATTTTATAATAATCTTATATGGGACACTAGCTATGAAATATGTAGTATTTGGTATACCAATGCTTTGTCAAGGTCCTAGTGATCACGTGATACAAGAATAAAGGAACTCCCGAACATTTAGCGATCTCTGATTTGTTGATAACAATGGTGGCTCATTATTTCGAGGAATCATTTGTTAGGATTTCTTCTATCTTTTATTGTATTTATTTTATGCATTAATCTTTTACCATTTTCTGCATCATTTGCTAAAACAGTAACTTCATTATTTCCTATTATAGCAAAACCACCCATGAAAGCCTCCATTTGCTTCTCTTTGATGGAAGTTTACATTAAGATTTGGGTCGTATTCTATGGTTACGATTCTACCATATATATATTTTCTTGGGAACCGTATGGGCTAATGAAGCATGGGAATCATATTGGAATTGGGACCCAAAGGAAACTTGGCCATTTATTACGTGGACCGTATTCACGATTTATTTTCATATTGAAACAAATAAAACTGTGGAAGGTTTAAATTCTACAATTGTTGCCTCTATAGGCTTTCTTATAATTTGGATATGCTATTTTGGGGTCAATTTATTAGGAATAGGACTCCATAGTTATGGTTCATTTACATTAACATTTAATTGAATTGAAAATTATATATTTTTGGTACGAATAATATTATCTAATTGTATGATCTCTGCTCTGGATACAAATGTTTTAGGAAATATTTTCTGAAAATTATTATGTATATAGAGTGTATATTACATATATGTACATATGCATGCAATATTTTTGAACTATTTTCAAAACAACTTATGTGAGTCCTGGAGGCGATCTGGAGTGTCATCCCTCAATGAGTTTTCTCATCCCCTCCCCTTAATATTTTTTTAGGAATACTTTTGGCATCCATCAACCATCCAACATCTTAGTTCTCAGTGAGCCGTTTTATTTGCTACTGAGTGCCCTTTTGGTCGGGCTCTATATATTCTGCAGTAGAGCTCCATACTGGGTTGTTGTTAGGTTACTAGGTTATATTTTGTATTTTGGTTATACTGTTTTACTTGTATGTTATTTGATAGTCTTTTGATGTATCCTTATTTTGATATATTTTATAATATAAAATATGTTTTTATTTATGTTTATCGTAAGTTTTGGGAAAATGAGTGGTTTTAAATCAATAATTTGGGTAGAATGCTTGATTCTCTGAGGCTTGTGCGGGATGGGTCGTGCCTCTGGTTCGGTTCGCCTCGTACACCGGTCATGGTCCAATTTCGGGTCATGACAGACGAGTCGCTGATTGTTGAGTTCATGGTAACCTCACTGTTCCTCTTCTTAGACGACCATACACGCACATTCATACATTAATCGTATCTCATCACGTAAAATGCAAAAAGAACAAATGAACAAGAATATTTCTATAAAGAGAGAGTAGATCATATCGAAAGACACATGAGGATAGGGATTTGGGTGGCCATAGAGATCTCTTCCTCGAAGCCTCCGGTGAAGAAGTGTATGCGAAACTCTGTCAATGTTGTTGCTCAATGTCTATTCCTCATAGAAACTGTAAGAGAGAGAGCAACAAGTTCAAGCAATTTCATGCAATGCCTCTAGAGAGAGGCAATGGAAGCAATCAAAAGACAATTTAGGAAGAAGTAGAGAGAGATAATCGAACTGATCAATGGACCATTAGGAGAATTTATGAAGAAGAGGGCAGAGTAGAAGAAGAGACGAGTAAGAAGTGGCTAGAACCTAAAATCTAAAACAGAAACCAGAAAAAGAGTATAGAAGAGTAAAATTATTGGACCAGCAATGGATAGAACCAATAGAATCCCTTTCTATGGGACATCAATTGAGAAAGCCAAAGTGATTGGACGGTCCGATTTCTTTTTTTTTTTCTTTAACCTTTGTTGATTTTGAGGAATATAAAGAAAGAGTTTAGTTAAAAGTAGAGTGACAGTGAGTGTCACGACTCGTTTCCGGACCATGACTGGTGTACAAGGCGAATCGTCTGTGGGAGTTTGGCTCAACTCGCACAAGCCTCAGAGGATCAGATACTAACCCAATTGGATTATTTAAACTCATTTGTAAAAACAATAAATGAATAACAGATAAAACTTAATTAGTATGTATGTAAATATATATATATATATATATAATAGTAATAGATCAAATGTAATCAAAATAATATCTACGAGTATATAAGTATAGAAAGAAGTACAAAGATACCCAAAATACCCAACAGTTACCCCATGTGGAACTCTACAACAACATATACAAGCCCAATCAAAGGGCACTCATTGTCAAAATATATGCCTCACTAATCGTCGATCACCAAGTGGTTGCTGGATGTCCAAAATGTGCCTGAAAAATATTAAGGGAAAGGGGGTGAGAAAATCTAAGTGAGAGATGACACTTTAGATCGCTTCATACGTGCATCATAAAGACCTTTTTGAAAACCATTTCAAAAATAACACATGCTCATAGGTATACTAAAATATACACACTACTAATAGTAGTAATTCCAAAACCTTTCTAAAACATTACCAACCAAGGTAAACAACATACGATCAGGTGATGTTATTTCCAAATCATAATACATATACCATATGTATATCAAATATGATAATGGGACTATAACTAAAGTGGTTGTACCACTAATAATAAAATCTATATAATAGATACTGAAGCTATTGTGTCACTGGCCGAACACACGACTACCGTACTACCCAGGTAACGAGGGTCTTCCAGAGCAGTGGTATACCAAAGGCTACTTCCAATCTAGTAGCATAGGTGTCCCATATATATATATAAATCCACACAGGCATGCAACTATATCAAAACATAATCAAGAAAACAGTTACGTACAACAATTTAAGAAATATTGAAAACCAATTATCACATAACCGGTTTAATTAATTAAACCTTTATTAGTCATATTACAGGTAAATGCCTAGCACAAAAAAAACTATAAATTTCAAAATACACGGCCGAAGTGTCTAAAGTTGCCACCGGATTCACCTGGAGTCCAAAAGCAAAGCTATACTAATCACGCACTACTAGTAAGGGGTTGGTCTCGATGGCAGGGATAGGAAGCTAAAACAGATACAAATCAATCGAATCAAGATGTAATATTGGTACTATGGTAATACCAAATGCATCAGGTGCAATGCAATTTTAGACACCTACAATCTATCGCTCTCATCTCGAAGATCAGAATTTGCGTAAACTTATAGTCCAACTCTCGAATTACTCTAAGTATCTTAATAGACTCCAAAACATACGAGAAAATATAACTTTAGTCCCTCTGAAACATGTCTTACTTGAGTAACATAACTGTTCATTTGAGTAAGAATTACAGTGGTGTTACTCGAGTAACAATCCAGACATCTTACTCGAGTAACACACTCCCAAGCATTACTTGAGTAATAACTCGAGTAACAAAATTATTACTCGAGTAATATAGCACACCGATTACTCGAATCGAGTACGCCAACTAGTTACTCAAGTAATCCATCCTCTAGATAAAAAATCACTCAAAGCAATTCAGAACTGTTTTAATCCAAAAACAACCTATATAATCCATTCAATTCCTTGTCAAATAAATATTTTCTACTTGTTTCAACTATAAACAAAACTTCACACTTATTAATTATTTCTGAAAAATCCAAAACATCATAAAAAACGAATCTCAAACATTCTTCATTAACCAAAAACACAAGAAATCAACAAAAAGAGACAATTCTTACCTCAAAT
>CAODLS010595253.1:0-25171 GCA_948243855.1 Flueggea neowawraea
GAAGTCTTTATACTCTTGGGTGTGCCATTTTCATTCTTGGGAATTTTGGGACCAAGAACAATGACCTTCCAAATGTCTATATCATAAGTTTGATGAAGATAGCCATTTTCTTCTTCCAAGAGATGAAGTTTGACCTATCAAAGAAAGGAGGTCGATTGAGAGCTAATCCTTCGGAGTGTGTTCCCACATGTAGAGCCATTTCGGATCTTTACTCAATGAGGTGAATCCTTTGTGCAAGAGACCCTCTCTGATACCGATTGAAGACACAAGAATCATTCTAGAGGGGGTGAATAGAGTGATTGGCTCTTTTTTTTTTACCTTTCTTGCAAAATCACAACACTTAAACAAATAGTTAGTAACAACGGTGTGTGTGCGTGCTAGTGAAAGTAAACTCAAGTAAATGAAAAGGAAAGAGAAAGATCAAACACAAGTTTATAGTGTTTCGGCCAATTCTCGGTGCCTAGTCCACTCTTCCAGCTCCTTGCTTGAGTTTCCTTATACTAGCCACCAAGGCTCTTCCTTACAACAAACCACTTTCAAGCTAAGTGGGAACTTCACCCTTAAAACTAGTTGATTCCGGTTCAACTAAAAACCAAGTGAAAACTATGCAATCACCCCTTGATTGTACTTCCCTAATTCATACAACTGTGTTTACATAACTCTTAAACTGATTACAAACGAGTATCAAAGTGGTGGGATTTTGAAGTAGATGAATGAAGCAAGAATACCCACAACAAAGCTAATATTTGAACAAATGAAGAATTGATATAGAAAAGAGTTAGGTTCTTTCTTCTATCCTTCAAACCTCTATTTATAGTGTTTGAGACACCGTTGAAGTTGATTTAGCCATTGGAATAATGTAGAGACCCGTTGGAAATTAATCAAGTTGATATTTTGAAGTTGTCAGATCTCACTAGTCGACTATTGAAGTCATGAATCAACTGCTGAAGGTAATTCCCGTAAGGTTAGTCAACTACCAGTCTCACTAGTTGACTCCTAGCTTCAATTTCTCTTCTTTCCGCACCGTTAGTTGACTCGCCATAATCATCGGTCGACTACTGAAGATATGTATCCGTTAAATGACCGTTGTCATTGATGTGAATGAATGTGCACCCATGTGAATTTCGTTTCAAGTTAAATTCGGCAATCATGATTACCATGAGTCGACTACCCAACTATGTGAGTCGACTCACCAGTGACTTTCTTCCACTAGTCGACACGTCAAATGGACTAGTAGACTACTCAAGGTCTGGAACGTCTTCAAGTGAATTTTTCATGCATCAGTCGACTCTCACTCATCATAGGTCAACTCTCAGACTTGCCACCATGTTTTTCTTTACTTTTCTTGGTCATATTTCATATTGGATTTATCTTCTTTCTTAAAATCAATCTTAATAAGTTTGTACATTAATGAAAACACAAAAGGAATCAAATGTGAACCACCCTTGGTTCAACAAGTATTTGTTGTTATAGCCTGATACTCTTAGGACGACAGAGTACTATTTTGAGCCTCTAATGCTATCAGCTATTATTCCTTTTAAGTCGGGTACCATTTGTACTCCTAAGGTTGCTAGTTATTGTGATCTGATCTAGTCAGCGAAGTTTTGATATGATACGGGCGTATGATCAGTGGTTAACAGCTCTGCTTATCATTTGGCATGATATCGGCATTGCATGATTTTTTACTCTGATAATGTTTTCGATTTTTGGTATTTCTCTCTGAAATACTTTAATATTTCTTTTTGAGAATATTTTGAAAAATTCCCTAAAGTTATTTTGGGATTATTCTCTGTAAGTATTTTAGGAAAATAAGTATAAATTTTCATCCGCATGATATTCACGTTATATGATTTGTAAACAAAGATTTTTGTACATATGCCTTTTTTTTGTTGTTTGCCTTGGTTGCAAACGACAAAATAAACTTTGAAACTACTATTTGGTATTTAGCATGTATACGCATATAAACTTATATTTGCATGTGATGTTTTCTAAACGTTTTCAAAATGATTTACGTAGGGATTGGGGCCACTTTGGATTGTCATTTCCTCACTAGTCATTCTTACCCCTTTTCTTTTCTGTCTTTCTCCTTTATTCTTATTTACAGGGTATTTTGGTTGATTGCGATCCCTCGACTTTCAACACTTGGTGAGGCATTCTGCAGTTGCAGTCACTGCCCTTTTGTTCGAGCCCAGTTATTTATTTTGTTAGTTATTCTACACCGGTATACTTGTGGGTGTGTGTTTTGTATAATTACTTGGTATTTAAACATGATTTATTATTTATCAAAAATTTTATTATTATTATTAAAACTTATGTTTTAAACGAGTTTGGATTTCTATTTACTAACCTTTGAAAATGGTTTTAGTATTGTTTAATGTAAACTAGTTTTGGTTTATTCTTTGAGGCTTGTAGGAGATAGGTCAGACTCCTATAGATGGTTTGCCTCGTACGCCGGTCATGGTCTAAAAATGGGTTGTGATAGATATGTTGTATAAGAATGTTTTGGTTACTTAGATTTTCTTATAAATATTTTCTTTATATTTTGACTATAGTTTTTTACTTATTAATATTATCTTTGAAATTATTTTTTTATATATAAATGAAATCTTTTACTTAATTTGATAAATAAATATTTTTTATAAATGAATGAGTTGGGTAGAATATGTGATTCTTAGAAACTTGTGTGAGATTGGCTGACCCTCTGGTTCGGTTCGCCTCGTATGCCGGTCATGGTATAATCTCGGATTGTGACACAATTTTTTAGAAATGATGGACGCAATAAAAATTTAAAAGAAAATCAAGAACAAGATAATGAGCCTAAAATCTATAAACATAAAAAAAAAAAAAGATAAATTCAAGAAGATGATTCGAAGATGGTAATAAAGAACCAACACTTCATGCCAGTCTTCAACCATTCTTTGAACCTTGCGTTGTCTAAAAAAATCTAAAGAAAGGAGATCTGACTAGAGTGAGTTTCCAATTAAAATAATAATAAAAAAAAAAAGGATAAAACACAACAATTGTTTGGAATCTTTCGTCGGATTAGATCAAGCCTCCACCATTATAATATGAAAAACAAATAACAAACAATGAAATAACCCTAAAATTAGAAACACAAATGATTTTTTGATAATGAAAGGAAACAAAAATTGTAGTTGTAAATAAAAAAATGAACAAGAAAATGATAAACCTTTAAGGAGAAGAAAAGCGAAAAGCATAGAAAAAGTAGAGTATTTTTCCTATGAAAAAAACATTTTGAAAGAGAAGCATGGAGTTTAATTTTACTCACGGTCGCTCACATTGCACCATTTGTGTAGCATGGTCACATAACTCAATTTTTGTCCCAGAACATCTCTACAATTTATATGTTTGTTCCAGAAGATCACAAATGCCTTTTTCTAATTAAATTCTATTAGAATATCATATACCAACTACTAATGTTTGAATAAGTGGTCTACCTATGATGCGTTGAATTAAAATCCGATTTGGTCATAATACAAACCATGACCTATGTGCATCAGCCAACTCAATTAGTAAGCCCAATTGATTAAATAAGTGAGATTAAAATACCATGATAACACACTTGCTGTTGGAGAATTTTCTCGGATGATGCTTTGGTTAAGTTTGGAAAGCATAAGCGAGTTGGAGTGAAGCAAAAAAAACAATACCAAGATTTTTATAGTCGTTCGGTCAACCATGCATACGTCCACTACCTAAGTCTCACTTCGGCTTTCCACTAATAACGGAGATTGATTACGGCTCAATCCAACAAAGTCTTACACCAAGGTTGATTGCGGCTCAAACCTCTAAAGCCAACAAGGTTGATTACGGCTCAAACCTCCAAAGCCAACAAGGTTGATTACGGCTTATACCTCCAAAGCCAACAAGGTTGATTACGGCTCATACCTCCAAAACCAAAAAGGTTGATTACGTCTCAAACCTCTAAGGCCGTTAAGGTTGATTACGGCTCATACCTCCAAAGCCAACAAGGTTGATTACGGCTCATACCTCTAAAAGCAACAAGGTTGATTACGTCTCAAACCTCTAAGGCCGTTAAGGTTGATTACGGCTCAAACCTTTAAGGCCATTACAATGTTGTTTCTATAGGTTCACAACCAACATTTCCCACACTCTCAAAGAGTTTTACAAAATATTTACAAAAATGAAAGCTCTATGGTAGAGTACATGTGTTGACACAATGCTCTTGATCTTCTCTCTAGCTTAATTTGGTGTTTTGGAGTGAGGGAAATGATGAAAATGATTGAGACCTGAAAGCATATGATCATCCATGTTTTTCTGCCCTTCTTTGATGTATTTATAACTTCTCCAAGCCATTTGACCATTGGAGTTGAGAAACTAGCCGTTGGAGACTGTTTCTGCCCGTTGCAGCTGTCTGTGCCACTCTTACATACGTCACTTTGTACTCACGTACGTCATCTGTAAATTCTCCAGCTTATGTACGTTTGTTTACATCTCACATACGTTGATCATCTTCGAGCAAGCTTTGCGTACGTGAAATTATATCTGACGTACGTTAACTTTAACACACATACATGAACGTTTCCTTAGGTACGTGAAATGTGCTTCAGAGGGTTCCAGTAGTTTCTGCTTTTCTTTAGACCCTATCTCACGTATGTGACACACTTATAACGTACGTGAAGCACTTGCAGTGGCTTGATTTGCAATTCCGAGCTTTTCAACGTGTTCCACTCTATCTCAAATATTTTGCACATAATCAAAACACAAAAAGAACTTAATGTTGATCAACCTTGATCCAACAATCTCCCCCTTTTTGATGATGTCAAAACTTTGAAGAATTTAAGCACTACATCAAGGCAACACAAATTTGATGAAGGATTTCATCCTTGTTAAGAGGTTGGGATTATACAATGTGTGATCATATAAAAAAAAATCACTCCCCCTATCAAAAAAAATTATGAAAATTTTCAAAAAAAAAATTCTTTCCCTCTTTGAAAACAATTTGCACATTGTTTGAAATATTGAAAAAAAAAATCATTTCTCCCCCTTTTGAAAGTGATTTGTGCATAATTTCCAAACCTTGTTTTCTCCCCCTATTTGAAACAAAAAATCAATAAAAAATGAGAGGATTTGAAAGAGTTGAAAAGATAATACCAAATTTAGCATCTCCATTAATGTAGCATCTTTGCTCCAAGGATGTTAAGCCTTCTAGAACGGAGATTTCCCGAAGGATGTTTTGGTTAAGTTTGGAGAGCGGAAGCGAGTTGGAATGAGGCAAGAAAAACAACACCAAGATTTTTATAGTGGTTCGGCCAACCATGCCTACGTCCACTACCTAAGTCTCACTTAGGCTTTCCACTAATAACAGAGATTGATTACGACTCAATCCAACAAAGTCTTACACCAAGGTTGATTGCGGCTCAAACCTCTAAAGCCAACAAGATTGATTACGGCTCAAACCTCCAAAGCCAACAAGGTTGATTATGGCTCAAACCTCTAAAGCCAACAAGGTTGATTACGGCTCAAACCTCCAAAGCCAACAAGGTTGATTACGGCTCATACCTCTAAAGCCAACAAGGTTGATTACGGCTCATACCTCTAAGGCCGTTAAGGTTGATTACGGCTCAAACCTCTAAGACCATTACAATGTTGTTTTCCATAGGTTCACAACCAACCTTCCCCACACTCTCAAAGAGTTTTACAAAACATTTACAAAAATGAAAGCTCTATGCTAGAGTACATGTGTTGACACAATGCTCTTGATCTTCTCTCTAGCTTGATTTGGTGTTTTGGAGTGAGGGGAATGATGAAAATGATTGGGACTTGAAAGCATATAATCATCCATGTTTTTCTGCCCCTCCTTGATGTATTTATAGCTTCTCCAAGCCATTTGACCGTTGGTGTTGAGAAACTAGCCGTTGGAGACTGTTTATGCCCGTTGCAGCTGTCTGTGCCACTCTTACGTACGTCACTTTGTACTCACGTACGTAATCTGTAAATTCTCCGGCTTACGTACGTTTGTTTACATCTCATGTACGTTGATCATCTTCGAGCAAGCTTTGCGTACATGAAATTATATCTGACGTATGTTAACTTTAACACACGTACGTGAACGTTTCCTTACGTACGTGAAACGTGCTTCAGAGGGTTTCAGTAGCTTCTGTTTTTCTTCAGACCCTATCTCACGTACGTGACACACTTCTAACATACGTGAAGCACTTGCAGTAGCTTGATTTGCAATTCCGAGCTTTCCAACGTATTCCACTCTATCTCAAATATTTTGTTCATCATCAAAACATAAAATGAACTTAATGTTGATCACTCTTGATCCAACACTTGCTTCCAAACAACAAATTGTAAAAAACCCATACTAGTTATACCATACTTCGGGAACACCTAATTGATCTTCTTTGTTCGACCGTGGCGGTTACTACGATTAACCCTTTATTAGGCTTTCCTTGTACTTGACCTTATTTATTTAATATAATTTACCTTTGTTCACAAAAGAAAAAGATTTTATGTTGTACCCACTCGTAATATAAGTGTACCAATTTGTTGTTGCAAAAAAAAAAAAAAAGTGTACCAATTTGTTCAATTAACTCAACCGGTTTAATTTCTTTGGTTTAGTTAAAATTGGTCTAGATCTGTTGGAGAGATTGAGCTGCGCGAATTAGATAGCAAATTGTTTGTCACTACCTCTATGCTTATTTGAAAAAGCTACAAACTTTTTTGTAATGTGGGAAACTAACGTATTCAATTTATAACTCCAATATATTCCCATCTCTCTCTCTTTTTTCCCCTCTTTCTCAACCCTTTTGGGTGGTTTGGCCACTGTGTTTTTTATTTTTATGAAGACTTGAAAGAAATCAATTAATCAAGCAAGAGTTTACGTAACTTCCAGACCGAGTACAACTACTTGCTGCAATTAAGTTTTACATTTTCTGGCTAGAAGATAGGCGTCACGATTAGCAGTGCGCCTTACAAACACTAAATCACAAATTGAAAGCTAGACATTAGGCCAATACAATCATTCAGAATCAGACCAACATATGAGAGGTCCTTGTGAAAACCAGATTTAACAGCCTCCAAAATAAGCAAACAATCTGTCTCCACTGTGGTTTAGTTAGGTTCAGTTGGGTCGCAATTTATTTAGGATTAGGCGGGATAGCAAATATATTACTACTTTGGTGCTAATACACATTATAAATTTATTGATTAGATTTTTTTTTGTCAAACCACCTAGTATCAAAGATACTTTTTGCATTAGACTGATCTGGATTCAAGCGTGATAAGATCCATATGAACGGCAAATGTCTCTTTGCGACGAGTTTTAAAATTTCTCCATATCTAAAGTTTGAACTTAAGATCTATGATTAAGGGAAGAGGAGTTCCTACTACTCCACCACATAATCCTATCACTTCACCACAGCCCTCGGTTGTATTTATTGATTGGATTTGATTCCCACCAAACAAACTAGTATATTCTCTAGCTGAACAGCAACGTGCAAAATGAAAGGGTCTTGACCAAACAAGACAAGGAAAAATACTAATCAAAGACAGCTGAATGTATTGAATGGACCAGCAAGTTCAGTCAAGATCATATAGTTTATCATAATTAAATATCCGCTACAGCCCAATTGCCGACTTTCTATTTCAAACCAAACCTTCCGTCAATGCAAGTGATCAACGACGAAGACAAATGCATTTGTAACCAAAATTTTCAACAAAGGATAACCCCTTCATTTAATAATATGCAGTGGCTTTTTTTTTTTTTGAAACTGGACACTCAATGGCACTTTAGTCATAGCTTTCACATCAAGGCCAAGTCTTTCTGTTTGAATTCTAAATTTTATATTTTCTCCGTTTTATAATAATAAATAATTTTTTTATTTTAAATATTTTAAAATATAAATATATTTTCTTTTTTATTATATTTATTATTAAAAAATTATAATATTATTTTTATTTAATCTATTTTTTAATTAATTTATTAATTATCAATATATTTACTTAAAATACATAAATAAAAAATTTATAAAATTAAATAAATTTAATGACTAAAAAATTATTTTTTAATTTTTATAAAAATAATTAGTAACTATTATTATGAAATAAAAGTAGTATAATTCAATTAAAGCATTCCACAATCTCTCAAACACAACAAGCTTAACTAATTAATAGATATTTTTTTATAAGTAACTAATTCATAGATATTTTGTAATTAAAACTTTTATTTTAAAAAATTCTTTGTTACACTTTAATTCTGATTGATTTGGTGTGTGGCTAAAAGTTATACACCAAAGTAGTAAAGAAAAATTTATTTTATAATCATTGGTCTCACTTTTACTTTTGTTCTCCTATGAACGCTATTTCTTTTTTTAACACATAACTACAAGGTTAATCAAGAAATTCGGAACCAAAACGTTGAAAATTCAAGCTGCACTGCTCAATCCTTGGCGTGATGGTTCTTTGACCCATTAAATTTGCAGCCTTTTCTTCACTACAAAACTAGCTCTTCCATTAAAATCATTCCTTATCTTTCTGAACTGTATATGCAAAGCAAATCTCTTTCAGGATACCCACTTCCCATCTTTGTTGATCCTCATTTTTATCGATCATGTTTCTCGGTGGCAGCCCAATTCTTGCAATTCTTGCTGCCATCTTTGTGTTTTTACTCTTCAGATTCTTATCAAAAACGTCTTTTCTACCCATTATTGTTAAAGGGTTTCGATCGTTTGAAGATCGTTTTTATTTGTACCAACTCTACCAGGTGCCCCAATACAACGAACACTTCCATGAAAACCAATTCTACAACAAAGTCTCGACTTATCTAACCTCTCTTCCTGCATTTGAAGACTCCGATTTCACCAACCTGTTTTCAGGTCCGAAACCCAACGACATCATCCTCCACCTCGACTCCAAACAGGTAATTCATGACACCTTTCTTGGCGCAAGAGTGTGTTGGAGAATCGAGCAATCCGAACCATCATCCCGGATGAAAGCATTTGCATTGAAGCTGAGAAAGAAGGACAAGCGAAGAATTTTGCGCACTTATTTGCAACACATTCTTTCTGTTTCCAATGAGATCGAACAGAAAACAAACGAGATAAAGTTATACATGAATCTTGAGATGGATTCTGATGTGAATGGACGGTGGAGATCGGTTCCATTCACGCATCCTTCAACAATGGACACTGTGGTCATGGATTCTGATTTGAAGAACAAATTAAAAACCGATCTTGAATTGTTTTTAAAGTCTAAACAATTTTATCACCGGTTAGGCCGGGTTTGGAAACGGAGTTACCTTCTCTACGGTGCGTCCGGTACCGGCAAGTCCAGCTTCATTGCAGCGATGGCTAGATTACTATGTTTTGATGTGTACGACGTTAATATCTCCAATGTTTCCGACGATTCAGACCTGAGAATGCTCTTGATGCAAACAAAACCGCGGTCTTTGATCGTAATAGAGGATCTTGATCGGTTATTGTCCGAGAAATCGTTACTATCATCATCAGGAATGTTGAATTTCATGGATGGGATCGTTTCGGGTTGCGGCGAGGAACGATTGATGTTGTTTACAATGAGCAACAAAATTAGCAAAGACCAGATTGATCAAGCTGTAATGAGGCCAGGAAGAATTGATGTTCACGTGGAGTTTCCACTGTGTAATTTCCCATCATTCAAGAGTTTAGCAACCAATTACTTAGGAGTTAAGGAACACAAGCTTTTCCCTCAAGTAGAGGAAATCTTCCAAAGTGGAGTGACTTTAAGTCCTGCTGAGATATCTGAGATTATGATCTCTAACCGAAGTTCGCCGACCCGGGCTCTGAAATCTGTGGTTACAGCTTTACAAACCAAGAAAAGTAGTGATTCGGTTAGTGGTAGCCTGACTAAGAGCCGGTCGGTTCGGCCGGGTGATGAGAATGAGGAACCAGCAAGTGTGTTCTGTAGAGAAAGCGTTCATACGGTTAGGGAGTTCAGGAAATTATATGGACTTTTGAAGATGGGTAGTAGAAGAAAGGAGTCTTTGGATTTGGGTTCAGCAGATAAAGAAGGATCAAGACATGATTCATAGTTTAGTTAGTCCTTAGTTCTTCGACTCACCATTAAAGAAACATACAGTTTATAGATTTTTACAGTATCAAATTGATTTCTTTAATTATTTTACAAAGTGAAGCCGCATAAGTTGTGGGAAATATTTTGTAATGTATCTAAGACCTCCATAATTAATCATTATTATACCTTTTATTTTTTTTTTCTTTTAGGTTTATTCAATTAAAAAAATTTATACAAGTAGTTTTGTACAATATGTATTCAACCTTAATTCTCACGTACCGAACTCTGACTCACATCTGGAATAAGAGATACGTAGGAAAAATGGCGGATCTATGTGGTCGCGGGTGTGGGCGGCCGCTCCCACGGGTGGCTGGGGGTACCCCTATAACCTCCCACCCCACCCCACCCCACCCCACCCAGGTGGCTTTGATAGCACCCCCTGCAAATCGCCATTGCCACTGCTCCCCTCCCCTGTTGTTCTGCTTCAGAACTATGTTTTTAAAAAATAAAATAGCCTTAGCAAATGATTGGTCGTTCATTTGCGAGGAACTCGTAGTTCGCTAAGGCTGTTTTGAAAAAAAATAGGGTTAAAGGTGGGTCGATGTCTTTTTGTTGCAGGCTTGAGCTCTCTAATCTCTCTCTGACTCTCTCTCTCTCTCTCTCTCTCTCTCTCTCTCTCTCTTATTCTCTTGCTTCATCGTCATCAGCGTCTCCCTCCATCTTCCTTCGCGAGTCGCAATGCTCCACCCCTGATTTCGGTCGAGACTCTGCCACGACGTCCGCCTGTCTGTGTGTAACGGTAAACAACCTCTGCCTTTGCTAATTTTGTTTCCTTGGATGTTCCTCCTTTTAATTGGGAGGAATGTGGGTCTTTTTTGTTTTATTTTTTGATAGGTTGATTTTGTTCATTAGGGTTCTCTCTGCTAGTTTTAAATACCAATCAAGCGCCGGTGTGGAATGATAATTTTTTAACTCTTTTTTTATATAATTTTAGTTAATGAGGGTTTATTAATTGATAGGTTTTTAAATTAAATTGTTAATTAGGGTATATTAAATTGTTCAAAAGTGTGAATTATGAATTGTTAATTAGGGTTTATTAAATTATTGAGAATTGCGAATTATTGAATTGTTAATTAGGGTTTATTAAATTGTTCAGAATTGCGATTATTGAATGTTGAGAATTGCGATTTATTGAATTTTGAAATATTTATTTATATCCAATTTGGTATGTTGTTGTCTATAAAAATAGAATAAAGAAATAATTTTCAAAAAGGCATAGAAGTTCAGTTGATTCACATAGTCTTGAACAACCGCTACAAACTCCGGATGCAAATATTTTGAATAAGAATGTTGAAGTGAAATTTAACCCAGATGAGGTAGAAATTAATGAAGATGATATTGTTGTTGATCCTGGATTACGTAAGCCAATTGATAGTTTTGATGTAAATATTTGTGACCGTATACGAAGAGAATATGTATCCAAAGGTCCTTGTCAACCATACGGTCATAATTTTCCAAAAAAAAAGTATAGAAAAAATAATAGAGGTTTCAAGGATGTCTGGTTTAAGGAATTTGTTTGGTTGGATTATAGTGTATCAAAAGATGTCGCTTATTACTTTTGGTGTTTCTTTTCAAGCGTGTTTTTTCAATGCAGGGGGTGAAGCGCTCACAACAAATGGGTTTACCAATTGGAGAAAGGCAATGGAGAGATTTAGAGATCATGTTGGTTCAAGTAGTAGTGCGCACAACAAAGAAAGAATAGATTTTGAGAATTTTAAAAATCAAAAACAAAGTGTGACTTATATTGGTAGAGGAAGAAATCTAAAAAGTGAAGAAGTTTATCGCATTCGTTTGACAACAACTCTTGATGTCATTTGTTATCTTCTAGGTCATTGTTTGGCTTTCAGGGGACATGATGAGTCATCCACATAATTAAAGAATGGAAAATTTCTAGAGTTGTTGCACTGGTAGAGCTTAAGAAATGAGGAGGTTGGTAGTGTTGTTTTGAAGAATGCCTCGGGCAACAATCATATGACCACTCCATCCATTCAGAAGGATATGACTAATGCGTGTGCTATTGAACCACACTTGGAATATTAGGTGACCTTGGTGATAGGTCATTTTCTATTATGGTTGATGATGCTCGTGAATGCTCAGTGAAGGAGAAAATGGTTGTTGTGATTAGATATGTGAACAAGTGCATGGAAATAATCGAACGATTTTTAGGTTTTATTCACGTGAGGGAGACAACGGCAAAATGTTTGAAGGAAGCTATTGAATCTTTTTTTTACCAAATATGATTTATCTTTGTCGATATTGAGAGGTCAGGGATATGATGGTTTGTCAAATATGCGAGACAAGTTTAATGGTTCAAAGTCAATTATTTTGAAGGAAAATCCCTCTGCATGGTATGTTCATTGTTTTGCACATCAACTCCCATTGATAGTTGTTGTATGCAAGGTGAATCGTTATACTTGTAACTTTTTTTAATTATCTTGATATGATTGTGAATAAATGTGGATCATCTTGCAAAAGTTCAGATCAACTTTGACAATTAGAATATGACAGAAGGGTAGAACATCTTGAGAATGGAGAAATCACTTCTGGTATAGGGAAAAATCAAGAGACTTATTTGCATAGACTAGGTGATACTCAATGGGGATCACACTATGTAACCATAGTTCATCTCATAGATATGTGGCCCCCAGTGTTAGAAGTTCTTCAAAACGTGTTTGATGATAGCCCTGAAGTAGAATCAGGAACTCAAGTAAGGGGTTCGCTCCAAAATATGAAGAGTTATGAGTTTGTCTTTCCTATGATATTGATAAAATGTTTATTGGGGATGAAAAACAGATTATCTATGGTTTTCCAAGAAAATGATGCAAACATTTTAAATTCTATTAATCAGATCAAAGTTGTGAAATTTGAGTTGCCAAATCTAAGAGAATTTGTATGGGATGGTTAGTGGAAGAAGTGGAGACATATTGTCGAGATAGCAAAATTCCATTTGTCAATATAGAAGACATAGTCCCAAGACTAACTCGCGTATAAAGGAATGAAAAAACGGTCACTCACTATCATCATTACCGCATGGAAAGTTTTTGCGAAGTATGCCAAAAAGCTAACTTTAATCTACATTTTGTTTTTAATTAAAGTTGGCTCAATACTTAATTTAATTACTATTGATGTAATGTTAAGTTATTGATTCAATTGCACATGAGATGAGTCATCGTTTCTCCGAAGCAAGCACAGATTTACTTGATTGCATTACATGTCTTGACCCAAAGAATGGATTCTCTAATTTTGACGTGGATAAACTTGCTCATCTTGCTGATCTTTATCCAGAAGACTTCTCATATACTGGACGCACATTTATTTCTTAGGAACTTCAATCCTTTCTAAGTGATATGAGAATAGATAAACGGTTCTTTAATGTAGAAGACTTGGGAAGTCTTGCAAAGAAGTTAAAAGAAATTATGAAAGATAGAGTTTTTTCAATGGTCTATCGTCTGGTTGAATTGTCATTACTTCTACCAGTTGCTACCGCATCTGTTCAAAAGGGTGTTTCTTGCTATGAAAACTGTGAAGACTGAATTGTGAAATATAATAGGATATGAATAGTTAAATGACAGATTGGTGGTATTTATCAAGAAGGAGATGTTTGAAACTATTGATAATGAACGCATTTTGAATCGTTTTCAAAATATGAAAGTTGTAGAAATCAATTATCACATTCTACAAAACAGAGTGTAGCTTGATTTGTACTCTTTTTATATTTAAACTTTTATTAATGTAATTTTACATACTTTATATACATCGGTATATATTTTGTTGCAATTTGTTTTCATTTTAGTCAATGTAAGTCCGCTCCCACGTGGGGGAATTTCTGGATCCACCATTACGTAGGAACAAGATGAACGCATGCGCTCTTATGCTATCTCATCTATACAAACAATAGCAGAAATAGACTGGAAAACATACCAATTAGTCAACAAAATACAACCATGAAACCAATAAGAAAAACAAAAAGATAATCTATTATTGAAGAACATTTTCAGCTCCATCAATCTTCAATTTTGCGTTCTCTCAGCAATGCCAGATAACCCAATCTAGGGAATAAGCTTGGTGAGTAAAAATTCTCCCACTCTTGGCCATCCATATCCAATATATAGAAGCACATAAGAGCACTCGTCTTACCTTGCTCAAGGTTGTTTTCCCCTTAGTTTTCCTAGTGAATCGACTGACCTCCCTACGCCAAGGCAGCAAGCAGGTGGCATTACAGGCCACATTTTTTCCAGTAAGCTTAGCCATAAAATAGAGGAAAACTCACACTCAAAGTAAAGATGTTCAATGGTTTCAGAAGTTTTATTACAGAAAACACACAGTTCATCATTAACCATTCCCCAGTGATAGAGCCTATTTTTAACAGCAAGCTTCTTATGCATGACAAGCCATATAATGAAAGCATGTTTTGAAATATGAGCTAGCCCCAAATAAGGTTATACCATGAGACAATAGGAGATTTAGGATGAATCACATTCTAGACACTTTTTATAGAAGAAAAATACCATTGGAAGAGTGTTTCTATAGGATCCTATCATACCTGGGCTCACAAGGAAATATATGTGTTACATATTGCCAAACCCACTCACTTTCATCATTTAAAGGATCCTGAAGATGCCATGGATGATGCCTCCATATGTCAGAGATTGCATCTTTTTTTAGGAATAGCAATATCAAAAAATATTACGAGAAACAAAAGCCTCTACTACAGTTTGACCGTGACTAGGGATCAAACTAGAAGGAGAAAGTTGTACCATCCCTTAGGACATAGTCAAAATATGGCCGTAGCTCATGACAAAGCTTGAGAAGGCTCCATTGTGCCCAACTATTGTCCATAGGCTTGGTTATGCCCCAAAAGCTTTTTTTTTTTTAGTTTTTAGCTAGTGATCCAAGTAGCCCACAAAGAAGATTTAGAAACCAATAATTCCCAAATTCTTTTGGCTACAACAACTGTGTTCCATGATACTAAATCTCTTATGCCTAAATCACCTTCCATCTTAGGTTTGCAGACATTTTTCTAGGAAATAAGGCTTTTAGAACCTTGTTCTTTACCCATCCACAAAAAGGCACAACACTTCTTATCAATTTCATTAACAACGGACTTTGGTAAAACTAAAATAGAGCACCAGTACACAAATATTTAAGTCAAATACTCTTGTCTTATTAATTGCTTTCTTTTAGAGTTGGTGTGAGGATTAAATTGAGCATCTTTGTTGTCGTTTCAAATAGAGATTTGATTGGACTCTCGTGAGTTCCAAGTTGTAAAGGCTTCCAAGTTATTTCCTTGAAAAAATAAAGGGATTATAAAGGTCTCTTTCACCTAGTAGCTAGAGATTGTATTGAGGTTTTCCTTCACCTGTTAAGTGAGGAGCTCAGTGGATTCTAAACTCTTGAGCATCGTTTGATTAGTGGACGTAGGTCAAGGAGGACCAAACCATTGTAAATTCAGATTTTGTTTTGTTCTCTATGTTGGAGAATTTCGGTTTATGCTTTGGTTGAGTTTGGAGAGCGAAAGCAAGTTGAAGTGAGAGAGAAAATAACACCAAGATTTATAGTCGTTCGGCCAACCATGCCTACGTCCACTACCTAAGTCTCACTTAGAATTTCCACTATATCGAAGATTGATTCCGGCTCAATCTAACAAAGCCTTACACCAAGGTTGATTACTGCTCACACCTCTAAAACCAACAAGGTTGATTACGACTCACACCTCTAAAGCCAATAAGATTAATGACGACTCACACCTCTAAAGCCTCCCCAAAGTTGATTCCCAGCTCAAACCTCTAAAGCCATACAATGTTATTTTTTCTAGTTTCACAACAAACCTTCCCTCACTCTCAAAATGTATACAAAGAAAATGAAAGATTTACACTAGGAGTACATGTATTTGATTGATGCTCTTAATCTTCTCTCTAGCTTGAATTTGGTGTTTTAGGGTTGATGGAATGATGAAAATGTTTGGGAATTCAATCCATATGATCATCCATGTTTTTTTATGCTTTTTTTGATGTATTTATATCTTTTCCAAGCCATATGACCGTTGGTGAAGAGAATATAGCTGTTGGAGTGCCTTTAATGTTGTATGCTGTTGTCTAGAGCACTTTCACTTACGTTATAGAATGCTAACATAAGTTGATCATCATCTAACCCAGATGATGTACGTTAAGCGTCGGCACAACGTACACTAATTGACTTCCAGGTCTTGAGGATCTTTAAGCGTGGGCACGTTCTATGACTTCCAATACTTGTTTTGCAACTCCGAGCTTTCCAACTTATTTCTCTTCAATTCAAACATTTTGCTTATCATCAAAACATAAAAGGAACTTAATGTTGATCACCCTTGATCCAACACTCTACTCTCATTTACATCTTCATTATCTTCTTAATCGTTGTCCACTTTTCCTTTAGTTCGTGAGTTGGATTGGTTTGATTTATATGTTTCAAAACCTTAAAGTTTTCAAAAAGAATTCCAAAAAAAATTTATTTATTTATTTATTTATTTTTACAAATGTTGGAATGCCAATTTGGATGAACAATTGGTTTATTTATTTATTTGGATGACCATGTTGTGTGTTGGATTGCCAATTTGGATGAACAATTGGTTTATTTATTTATTTTTACAAATGTTGGAATGCCACAACATACATAATATAACTTGCAAAGCGCTAGAGCAGTCCAACACATCATACGATTACAATATATTCACAAATAAAGCCACATGAACAAGTGTTGGCTCTTGGAGTCTTCATAAAAGAGAATCCACTGAGCCTGCAAACTGGAAGGTATTTTGGGGGCAATGAGCTACCATAGTGGCGTCTAGACCCATCATGGTCTACATTAAAACTCAACGAACAAAACCCCCTTCTGTCAGATTTATCCCACCAAAATATACATACAAATCGATATATAAAAATGAGCAATGCATGATAATTAGCTCAATCATAACAGTGTATATAATTTACTCACAGGTTTCTCCTGCCGAAATCTCCATATTCCGCTTTCTACCTTATAAATTTTCTAATCCACAATTCAACTCCAATCGATTTCTCATTCCTACACCATTAATATTGATTTCAACTTCATTTTATAACTTTTTGGTTCACATTTCAGAAACTATCTTAAATGTATGATCATATCGTAAATTTTACCTTGTAACTTCATTTCAGTATTATTCGTTAATTAAATATCTATTTTTGAATTTTTCATTAAATTTTCAGATCAATCCCTATATCAAAATTTTTGCATAACTAGTCCCTCTCCACTTATTGGTTTCTCCATTTTAGAATTAATAGCTTTAGTTATCAACCTGATTTTCCAATACGACTTATGAAACATTCATTCTTTGAAATTTCCTTTCATCTTTCTTTACTTATATTTTTGGAATAGTCCTTTTTGTACAAAAATGTCCCAAGACAGTCCCTATAACTCACTTTTTAGCTCAACCATAAGGAACCTTACTAAACAATCTGTGTTCTTTGCAAATTATGTAGATTTATAAAGTTCTATTAAGACATCATAAATATCATTTGAAAATAGACATCCTACGATTTCCAAACACGTAAAATCATTTTCCTAATTCAAATCCTATGATTTTTGACAAATTTCTAAACTCAGTGTAGGTGCTGATCAGTTTTTGCATCTAGAAAGATTGAGCACTAATTAGTATTGTGACAATATTTTGCTCATTTTAGATTGAGATTGAACACATAAATAGATTATGAAACTAGACATTCTGAGATTTCTTACATATATAGTGTTGCTCCTAATTTAATATGTACAATTTCTAATAAATTTTCAAAATCAACATATGAAGTCCCATGTTTTCACCTTCAGGGTAGCTTTGACGGGTAGTTTTGACATCACCTAACTCTCTAACATATTCTTCTTATTCTTAGCTCCAATTGAGAACCATACGTTGTATTAGAAGCTAGACAAACTAAACTTTTCAAGAATATAAATTAATCTGCCTGATTCACTGTACCCCATTTACAGTAAATTTTTGAATTCAGCTTAGGCATATTATGATTTCTGAAACAGGGCAACTTAACCTTTGGTTAGTATTTTGAACTTTTCTCACTCATTTCTCATCAAAATAAGACATTGTTTAATGCAATCGAATTTAGACTTATTCGTATGCTAGCTTCTTTTGAGCGTCAAATTTCTAAGGCTACTCAAAGATGATTGTGGCATGTTTGATGCATTCGGGCATTTCTCTTTTGCATTTGCTCCAATTCAATTCCTAATAGATTATAAGGTGAAAGTTGCCCTAACACTTTAGAGGGCTATTGTTACCTCTCACCTGATGATTTCGTGAGTTCCTTACCCAGAGGTTGAGTTTGAGCATGAGTATTTTTAGGGGCTAGTTTTTAGGGCTCTTAAGTTGACTGAGAAAAGACGCTACCAAGAGTTAGTCATCCTAGTGGCTGAGTTCACCGAGTATAGAAGTTTCCAAGAACTTACGACCCGAGCTACTAAGCTCGTTGAGTGAGCCACCCCTTGCATTGTGTACAAGAAGAGGCAATTGTTTCTACTGCCATTGATCGGGACATTGGGATGCTTCTTGGAGAATTTTAGTCTATGCTTTGGTTGAGTTTGGAGAGCGGAAGCAACTTGAAAAGTAAGAGCGAAATTGACACAAGGATTTATAGTGGTTCGGCCAACCTTGCCTACATCCACTACCTAAGTCTTACTTAGGCTTTTCACTATATCGAAGATTGATTATGGCTCAATCGAACAAGGCCAATACAAGAGGTTGATTCCAGCTCAACGCCTCCAAAGCCACCTTCGCTTTCAAGCTAAGTGAGAACTCTTATAATACTTGATTCTGGTTCAAGAATAAACCAATGTTGATTCTCTCTTAGGCTCACACCTCTAAATCCCTTACATTGTTGTTTCTATAGGCTTACAACAAACCTAACTCACACTCTCAAAGTGTCTATAAAATGATACAAAAGATGAAGTTTTATGCTAGAGTTTGGTTGTATGAAATTGATGCTTAAATCTTGATCTCTAGTTTGATTTGATGTTTTTTGAGTGAGGAATTGATAGAAGTATTGGCAAAAGGTTTCATATGTTATCCCTTTTTTTTTTTTTTTGCCCTTCCTTGATATATTTATAGCCTCTCAAGTGATATGACCATTGGTGGAGATAAAATAGTCGTTGGAGTGCATTTATAGCCTTTGAAGTCTGGAACTATGGATTACTCGAGTGACCATAGTTGCTTACTCGAGTGAGCCACACCTTAGATCACTCGAGTGACCATTTTTGCTTACTCGAGTGAGCAGTTAAAACTGCAGCCCCTGGAACTCTTCGTTACTAGAGTGACACATTCATTTACTCGAGTGAGCCAATAACGATCACATTTAAATGCTCAAGAATCCAACTCAATTTGGCCCATCATCAAAACATAAAAGGATCTTAATGTTGATCACCTTTGATCCAACAACCTCCCCCTTTTTGATGATGACAAAACTTTGAAGAATTAAAGTGCTACATCAAGAATAACAACATTGATCAAGGATTTCATGCTTGTCATTTGGTTAACATCATGCAAGAGTAAAAAAAAAAATTTAACCCTTTCAAATAAACATATTCAACACTCTTCCTCATTTTGTTATGATCAAAAAGATTAATCAATTAAGCAATTATCACTCCCCCTTTCAAAAATAATTTGTGCATATAATATAAAATAGTCTCTCCCCCTATTTGTTTCAAATGAATGCACATATTTAAATCAACACATTCAAAATATCATGCCAATAACAATAAGCAAATACGAATAAAAATTGTAAGAAATTTAAAAGAATGAGAATTAGGAGTGCCTAATATGCCGAAATGCATACATTGGCCGATGGATCACCATCATCGCTTGAAGAAGAACTATAACCTATTCTTTTCTTCTTCTTTTTCTCCTTCCATTTCTCCATCTCATTTTTTTAATTCTTCTTGTTTTTCAACAACTTTTTGTAAGTTGCTATCCTTTTGGAATATAATTTTGTCTCTTCATCATCTTCTTCATCCAAGCTTGTTTCTCCCTCACTTTCATCTTCTTAAAGATTAGTAGAAGCTTTCAATGCATTGCCATGCTTAAGTCTTCCATCTCTTGACCTTAGTATGAGCTCATAATTTAGGAGAGATCCAACTAAAGCACTAAACTCCATTGAGTTTAAGTCTTTGGATTCCATGATGGACGTAATTATTGCATTCCATATATGTGGGAAAAACCTCAAAATCTTCTTCATCTTATCGCTACTAGAAATTGGTCTTCCAAATGAAGCAATTCCACTTGTGATTTTCACAAAGCGATCAAGCATATTGTTAATGCTTTCATCCTTTCTCATCATGAACAACGCATAGTCATGAAGAAGCATATTGATCTTGGTTTCTTTGACTTGAGTTGTGCCTTCATGAGTAACCACAAGCATTTCCCATATCTCCTTTGCGTTTTCACAAGATGAAATTCGATTGAACTCTTCGGGACTCAAGGCACAATATAATAGTTGAGTAGCCGTTGAGTTTAGACTAAGAGACTGTTAGTGTAAGCCCTAGCCCCAATGTATTGTATCCAGATTATATTTTATATATATATTATGAGGCATTGTTTTATCTCGTTATTATTTATGTGCATGTTTAATTTGATAAAACATCCATGAATAGTAATTCTGCTTAAGTTATCAAATATGTTATTTGGATAGTAAAGCCTTGAAGCATAAAAGAATATTATTCTAAATATCTCTAGTCGATTATTGTCATGGGAATGACAATGAATCAAGATTAGTATGTACTCTATGGGATGATCATGTTTTACTGGTCATAGGATATGGGATATCAATTAGAGAACATAGAACATGTTAGAGAACAGTGTTTTGGATCGATCCGCTTATGAGAATCCTACATGGTTGAAAGGTCATAAATATCTCTCATACAACGCTTATACTAGAATCCCTCGACCTGAAATCACTATGGATTCTTAGGTGATTTCTCGTATACTTTGACATACGCCTAATATTATTTGTAATAAGTAACAAGTATGGGTATGATTGGGTATGCTATGAGTCATGCTAAGAAACATGTGTGAAGTGAAGGGATTCTCACTCTCGAAAAGAGAGAAGATATCACCGGCCACTTGATTAGTGAAACTGAGTAGTGTGTGGCCACACCCAAACAAAGTGATAATTGTTATCATTTGTTTGACTTAGTCAGGATCACTTATAGATCAAGGAAATGTTTTAGCATAAATAAGGGTGACTGGGTTCCATGCCTTATGGTAATCATGATATCGAGAGACAAAGGGTTGTATAAGGTTGTAATTAGGTTATGTTGATTCGTAATTGACATTCATTTCAATTTGGGTAATCATAATGTCTTGCTAGAGACCAATTATGATTTATGGGTTTTAAATTAATTTTAGGCTCGTTATCAACATTGAATGAACCTACAGGATCTCACATAATAAAGATCTTGGTTACAAAGATTCTCTTTTGTAGTAATTGAATTATTAAGATGATTAATTTGATTAATCAATAATAATTCAGAGTTTTATGATTTATGTGTTAAATAAGATTGAATACATAGTCAATTAATGTAATTGATTTTTAATATAAATCACTAGTTATTAGGGTTATAGGTATTTAATTATGTGTGACATAATTCGACCCATATGAGTGCTTTATTAAATGATAATGTATCATATAATTAAAAGCCCAATAACATTAATCAAACCCATTAGAATTTCGGCACAACCTAACCTAATTAGGAGTACGAAAATTCGGCACACTCATCCTAATTAGGAGGAAGAAATTTGGCATACACCACATTTTCTATTTTTTAGGAGTCACTTTCCTTGTTTGACAAGGATTAATTCGGCACATGCACTAAACTAATTAGGAGTCCATGACTAATTAGGAGTTTTATTCTTATGTGACAAGGAAAATAAAACCCTAATTTGTATGTGGAAAAATTAATTAGGAAGTGAATATTCTTGTGAGACAAGAATGGCAAACCCTAGTGTGACTAGATTAGGAATTCGGCACACTCCTTCTAGATGAGGAAGAGACCAAATTTTTGGAGGACAAGGAGAGATGAATTTTAGCCTTGTTATGCACCTATTTAGGTCTCCTCTTATGCCTATAAATAGGTTGCACTCCTTGCTATTCTTTCATGGCTTGGCTGAATTAGCGAGTGCCACAAACAAAGAGAGAAAATTATTTGTGAGTTTTAGAATAAATATTCTAAAAGAAGTGCTAGCACACATTAGCCTAATTAGCGATCTTGTGTGTGTGAGAGAGTAGAGGGGAGTCGTCTTTTGACAGTCCCTATTGTCAATTGCATTCGGCTCAAACAAAGGAGGTTGGATAAAACAATTCGGCAAAAGTAAAAAGGTACACAAGTTTGGCCCTATTCAATTAATTATGATTGTATACAATGTTCTTGGGATGTTTCTTGTTTGATTATTGTTTTTTTGCTGCGCATATTAGATGTTTATTCGTATAAGAAACCCAACAGGGACTTCCAATCTTTATCTTTGAAGTCTTTATACTCCTTGATAGTACCATCTTCATTCTTAGGAATAATTGGACCAAGAACAATCACATTCCAAAGATTTATGTTGGAAGCTTGAAGGAAGATAGTCATTTTCTTCTTCCATGAATTAAAATGTGAACCATCAAAGTAAAGAGGGGAGTTAGGAGAAGAATCGGGAACACTTGGAGTAGGAGAACAGAAATCTATTTTGTTGATGTGAATATTTGTTCCAAGGGTGTTGAGCCTTTTTGCCTCTTTAATACCACTTGTTGGAGAATTTCGGTCTATGATTTGGTTGAGTTTGGAGAGCGGAAGAGACTTGAAAAGTAAGAGCAAAATCAACACAAGGGTTTATAGTGGTCCGACCAACCTTGCCTACATCCACTACCTAAGCCTAACTTAGGCTTTTCACTATATCGAATATTGATTATGGCTCAATCGAACAAGGCCAATACACGAGGTTGATTCCAGCTCAATGCCTCCAAAGCCACCTTCCCTTTCAAGCTAAGTGATAACTCTTATAATACTTGATTTTGGTTCAAGAATAAACCAAGGTTGATTCTCTCTTAGGCTCACACCTCTAAAGCTCTTACAATGTTGTTTTCTATACACTTACAACAAACCTAACTCACACTCTCAAAGTGTATATAAAATGATACAAAAGATGAAGCTTTATGCTAGAGTTTGGTTGTATGCAATTGATGCTTAAATCTTGATCTCTAGCTTGATTTGGTATTTTTGGAGTGAGGAATTGATAGAAGTATTAGCACAAAGGTTGCATATGTTATCCCATGTTTTTCTGCCCTTCCTTGATGTATTTATAGCCTCTCCAAGTGATATGACTGTTGGTGGAGATAAAATAGCTGTTGGAGTGCATTTATAGCCTTTGAAGTCTGGAACTATGGATTACTCAAGTGATCATAATTGCTTAATCGAGTGAGCCACCCCTTAAATCACTCAAGTGACCATTTTTGCTTATTCGAGTAGGCGGTTAAAACTGCAGCCCCTGGAACTCTTTGTTACACATTCATTTACTCGAGTGACCCGATAACGATCACATTTAAATGCTCAAGAATCCAACTCAATTTTGTCCATCATCAAAACATTAAAGTATCTTAATTTTGATCACCTTTGATCCAACAATCTCCCCTTTTTTTATGATGACAAAAATTTGAAGAATTAAAGCGCTACACAATAACAAAAACATTGATCAAGGATTCCATCATTGTTATTTGGTTAGCATCATGCAAGAGTAAAAAAGAATTCTAACCCTTTCAAATAAACATATTCAACACTCTCCCCATTTTGTTATCATCAAAAAGATTAATCAATTAAGCAATTATCACTCCCCCTTTCAAAAATAATTTGTGCATATAACATAAAATAATCTCTCCCCCTATTTATTTCAAATGAATGCACATATTTAAATCAACACATTCAAAATATCATACAAATAACAATAAGCAAATAAGAAATAAAAATTGCATGAAATTTAAAAGAATGAGAATTAGGAGTACCTAATATGCCGAAAGGCATACATTTGCCAATGGATCACCATCATCGCTTGAAAAAGAACTATAACCTCTTCTTTTCTTCTTCTTTTTCTCCTTCCATCTCTACATCTCATTTTGTTGATTCTTCTTATTTCAACAACTTTTTGTAAGTTGCTATCCTTTTGGAATAGAATTTTGTCTCTTCATCCTCTTCTTCATCCAAGCTTGTTTCTCCCTCACTTTCATCTTATTGAAGATGAGTAGATACTTTCAATGCCTTGCCATGCTTAGGTCTTCCATCTCTTGACCTTAGTATGATCTCATAATTTAGGAGAGATCCAACTAAAGCACTAGACTCCATTGAGTTTAAGTCTTTGGATTCCATGATGGTCGTAATTGTTGCATTCTATATATGTGGCAAAGACCTCAAAATCTTCTTCACCTTATCACTACTAAAAATTGGTCTTCCAAATGAAGCAAGACCATTTGTGATTTCCACAAAGCGTTCAAGCATATTGTTAATGCTTTCATCCTTTCTCATCATGAACAACTCATAGTCATGAAGAAGTATATTGATCTTGGTTTTTTTGACTTGAGTTGTGCCTTCATGAGTAAACTCAAGCATTTCCCATATCTCCTTGGCATTTTCACAAGATGAAATTCGATTGAACTCTTCGGCACTCAAGGCGCAATATAATAGTTGAGTAGCCGTTGAGTTTAGACTAAGAGACTTTCAATCTTCATCTTTGAAGTCTTTATACTCCTTGATAGTACCATCTTTATTCTTGGGATAATTGGACTAAGAACAATCATCTTCCAAAGATTAATGTTGGAAGCTTGAAGGAAGATAGTCATTTTCTTCTTCCATGAATTACAATTTGAACCATCAAAGTAAGGAGGGAGTTAGGAGAAGAACAGGGAACACTTGGAGTAGGAGAACCGAAATCCATTTTGTTGATGCGAATCTTCGCTCCAAGGGTGTTAAGCCTTTTTGCCTCTCTGATACCACTTGTTGGAAAATTTCGGTCTATGCTTTGGTTGAGTTTGGTGAGCGAAAG